>PVIH01001432.1:0-45486 GCA_004025045.1 Sigmodon hispidus
TGACAGTGCATGGTGATGCTTGGTGACAGTGCATGGTGATGCTTGGTGACAGTGCATGGTGATGCTGGGTGACAGTGCATGGTGATGCTTGGTGACAGTGCATGGTGATGCTGGGTGACAGCTCCAGCATTCTGGAGCTGATGCAGGAAGATCAGAAGTTCAAGGTCATCTACTGCTTTATAGGGAGTTTGGGTCAGCCTGAGATATATAGGCACTTGTCTCAAAATTTGTAATTCTTTTCAGTGTTGTTACCTCCTGAGTGCTATGCTGGCTGGATGTCACCAGGGTTTCAAGGAAGACTTGACATAGTTCCTGGTCCAAATGTGTCGTGTGGTTAGTGAGGGAGGTGCACACACACACACCACAGTGGCAGCACTTTCTGTAGTGAATGTGTTTGGCATCTTGGTAGAGATATGGGTTACGTTATGGATGTTGCATTTGTCAAAACTAGAAAGTTAAGTAGTGTGTACCTGTAACCCCAGCACTCGGGGCAGAGGCAGGCAGATCTCCATGAGTACACAGCTGTCTTTCATAGAATGTTCTAGGCACAGGCAGCCATAGTGAAATCTTGGAGAGAGAGAGAGAGAGAGAGAGAGAGAGAGAGAGAGAGAGAGAGAGAGAGAGAGAGAGAGAACAAAGGCTGGAGAGATGGCTTAGAGGTTAAGAGCACTGGCTGCTCTTTCAGAGGTCCTGAGTTCAAATCCCAGCAACCACATGGTGGCTCACAACCATCCCTAATGGTGTCCACTTCTGGTGTGCAGGTAGAACACTGCATACATATATAATATATAGTATATATAGTATTATGTATACATAATAAATAAATAAAATCTTTAAAAAAAAAAGGACAACACGAAGCCATCTCCCCAGCCCAGTGAGATGGGGCTCTCCTTCCTCAGTGGGGTGTGATTGTTTGGGTTGCCCAACTGGCCAGGAACAAAGTCAGGGTATAAACTCTTTCAGACCTAGTCCGTGGGCCTCAGAGAATCGAGTTCTGCTTGGCCTTTGCAAAGTTACTTCTCAAAAAACAACGAGGCTTTGTTGGCTGAGTCCGTGGGTGAGTTTGCCAGCTAGGTTCTGGAGCCAAGGCTGACACTGAGGCCGACACTGGCTGGTCTGCTTGGCTCTGTAATAGAGAAGAGCAGAAGGCTGCATTGATGCAGGTCAGGCCAGCTACAATCCAGGTTCCTTCCTGACCCTCCCTGAGAATTCATCTAAGTAGGAATAATGGTGAAGAATGTGAGCATAGAAGATCATGTTTTGGTAAAAATTACATTTATTTATTTACTTGTGTTTCTGATCCTCCATAAAGTGTTGGGATCACACATGCATATACTGCCTACCATGCCTGGTATTTGTGGTGCTGGAGGTCAAATCCAGGGCGTTCTGCATGCTAGGCAACACTCCATCAGCCGAGCTGCATCCCTGGGTGAGATCTCATTGAAGGCACCAAGTACTGAGTGGGGGCTCCAGGAACTGAGGAGGTTGGAACTCTAGTGGATCCCAGGGAAATTGAATGGGGACAGAAAGTTGCTCTCCTCAGCCTCAGCTTTCCCGCAGGATGGTGAGCCTTAGCTTTCCCGGCCCAGAGGTCCCCGCCGGGCTCCAATGCTAGGTCTCTGGAGACAGAGAAGGGAAGGGAAGCCCAGCATCGCCCCAAGTTGGCTCCAGCCAGTGACTCACTTCTCTGGGGGAGGTGGGGGGCGCAGGGCGGGGGTGGAGGCGTGGTCGCCAGCAAAACGACTGTGTCCAAAGCCACCAAACCCCTCGGGTAAGTAAGTGCAGCTCTTGCTCTCGGGGATCTGTTCTCCACCGCCCTAAAGCCTGAGGGACTCTGTGGGTCCCGGGACGCCCGGCTACCTGTCGCCTCCACCCCTTTCCTTAGGGGCTTTACTGGATTTTGAGAGTGGGCGGGTAGAGCCGGCAAAGCAGCGTCCCATTCATGGGAGACAAACCTGAAGCAGGGGGATTGGGGTGGGGGTGGGGGAAGCAACCTGGGTCTGAAGAAGAACAAATTCCTTTTCTTTTGTAACTTCGTTGGTTTGGTGTTTTGAAAGAGTGTGTCCTGTAGCCCAGACTTCTATGTATGTAGCCCAGGATGAGGTCAGAGCTGATTGCCGTGCTCTTCCAAGTGCTGGGATTACAGGTGTGAAGCATCATACTTTAAATGAGCCTCGCTCAGCAAGCCTTTTTCTTTCTTCCTAAGTTATTAAGTTACGTGTATTCTGTTGTGTCTGAGTGTGAGTCTGTGCATCCAGGTTAGAAGGGCATCGGATCCCTGGGAGCTGCAGTTAGGAGCTGGTGAGGGGCCGATGTGGGTGCTGGGAGCTGAAACCGGATTCTCTGGAAGGGCTATGAGCACTCTTAACTTTGAACTACAGATCCAACTCCAACATCTTCTTTTCTTTCTTTATTTAAAAAAAAAATTTATTTTTTATTTGCCTTAGTGTTTGCCTGGAAGTGGAACTGTTGTGAGCTGCCATGTGGGTGCTGGGAATTGAACCCTGGTCCTCTGGAAGAGCAGTCAGTGCTCTTAATCGCTGAGCCATCTCTCCAGCCCCCCTTTTCTTTACTTTTAAATAACCTTTCTTTTCCTGTGGTGAAAGGAATTTCTTAGCTCAAGTGTAGTGAACAGTGATTTTCATTCCTCCTTGTCCCCTGGTGTGTACAGGGTCTCAAGGTCAGAGCCACTTGGGATTGGCACTGGGGAGTAGGGAGGCTGATTTAACTTTCTCTCCACAGCAACCTCTCACTAAGCTTGGGAAGGGATGGAGATTGCTGCAGTGAGTGCTGGCCTCTTTACAGAGAATGGCAGACTAAGGGAGAGGGTCCATGAGATGCCTCAGCTGGCAAAGACACTTGTCACCACACCGGAAACCCTGACTCTGATTCCCAGGAACCAGCTTTCATAATTTGTCCTCTGACTTACACCCTCACGCCGTAGTATGTACACGCCACCCTCCAAATAAATAGAAAGAGTCCAGATTTAATTTAACGCTCATTATTTGCTCATTAATTGTAGCATCTTGTTTAACCTTCATTTTTATCAGTGTGCCCACTTTACAGATTGGACAGGTAGAGGCTCAAGAACTCACATCTGACCTGAGGAGGAACTGCTGGTGAGTTGTAGGCTCCACTCCCACACACGTGCTTGTGTGTAGCCAAGGATAATTCAGGGCTTCCGATCCTCCCTCCTCTACCTCCAAGTGCTGGGACTGCAGGCTGGTTTCAATGCTTCAACTTCTCTCTTTCCATCATGAAGGCCCTGAGAATCAGACTCAGGTCTTCAGGCTTGGTGTCTTTACCAGCTGAACCACCTCACTGGTCTTTATCTTTATCCCATGCTGTGGTTCATCTCAGGGCTTCATGTGTGCTGTGTGAATTCTACTGAGCTGTATCTCCAGCCCTGAAGGCCAGCTCTTGACCTTTCTGTCAAGCTCTCTGCCCTGTCCATGGTTCTATCCAGGACAAGGCCTTGCTGGGATCTCAGCTCAGACTACCCTGTTTTTAAGGCTGTCATTTGGCCATGGAGACCCTTGGATAACAGCTATAAGCTGTGTTCTTTTTTTTTTTTTAAGTATTATTTATTTTTATTTTTTTGATTTATTTATTATGCATACAATATACAGAAGAATGTACCAGATGTCATCATAGATGGTTGTGAGCCACCTTGTGGTTGCTGGGAATTGAACTCAGGTCCTCTGGAAGAACAGACAGTGCTCTTACCCTCTGAGCCATCTCTCCAGCCCAGTATTATTTATTTTTTATGTGTATGGGTATTTTGTCTACATGTCTGTATACAGTTGTAGTTGCCTGGTGTTTGAGGTATCCAGAAGAGCGTGTTAGATACCCTGGGACTGGAGATGTAGATGGTTGTAAGCCTCCATATGGGTGTCGGGAATGGATCCTGAGTCCTCTGATAGAGCAGCCAATTCTCTTAACCACTGAGCCACCTCTCCAGCCCCCACTCTGGCCTTTTACTGTGGGTTCTGGGGACTGAGCTCTACTCATCAGCAAGTGCTTTTACTCCCTACGCCATCCCACTGGCTCCACTTAATGTCGTGAGAAGACGTTTAATTCTTGTTCTGGTGGTATTCATCACACAGAATACATCCGTCTAGATGGCAGAGTGGTGTGAGCCTGTAATCCCAGTACTCAGAAGATGGAGAGATGGAGACTGAGGATTGAAAGTTGGAGACCAGCATAGACTATGTCTCGAGGCTCTGTCACAAATAACAAGCAAATACCAACTCCCCACATTCATTCATTACTCTGTTTTCTCCAGGCTTTCCCCTGAGAGCAAACACATTAGATTGGTTTGATGGTCAGATAATTGGGAAGGCTTGTTTCTGGTCCTGTTGTATTCCCAAGGCCAGGGCCTTGACTCTGAATGCTAAGCCCTATCTGGAACTGACTGTGAACAACACTCTTCCAGAGTCCCTGGGCACTGAGCCACCCAAGTGTAGATGCCCACTGGGTGCTGACTCTTTTCACGAAACCTCAGCTCTTGCTTGCTCTAGGGCAAGAGATTTTTTAAGTTGGGGTCACGACCTCTTAGAGAAACTCATCTCCCCAAAATATTTACATTAAATTTATAACAGTAGCAAAATTACAGTTATGAAATAACAACAAAAACAATTTTACGTATGGCCAAGAGGTGGTGGTGCATGCCTCTGAGCCCAGCACTCAGGAAGCAAAGACATGTGGATCTCTGTGAGTTTCAGGCCAGCCTGGTCTACAGAGGACAGGTTCTAAAGATACACAGAGAAACCCTGTCTCAAGATAACAACAACCACAAAATATGGCTGGGGGTCACCACAACATGAGGAACTGCATTAAAGGGCCAAAGCATTAGGAAGGTTGAGAACCACGTCCCTAGAGATTCAAAAGGAAATCCGAGCCTCCTTGGCCCTGCCCCCTGCTTCCTATGTGACTTCAGGCTGTGCCCCAGGGTCCTTCATGGGGCCAGCAAGTCAGACCATGGTTGTATACTATGGTCCCGGAACTGTGTGAAAGGAGAGGTTTCTTTGGTTCAGTCTGAAACCCTTTGCCCTCTGTTTTTTTTTCTTTGAGACATGATTTTGTCTTCTAATTCTGTCTGGCTTCATCTTGCTTATTTCCTTCTTTTCTTAGGATGTTGGGAGGGATTCCAGGGTCTCTTCCCTGGGCTGGTTTTGAACTCTCTACATAGCTGAGGGTGACTGGACTTCTGATTCTCCAGTCTCTATCTTGAAAGTGCTGGTTTTACAGGCCTGTGCACCACAGCTCACTGACTGGCCACAATCATTTCTCTTGCTGTCTCCTAGATCTCCAGAGCTCAGACTGTGGGACAGTGGACGCAGCAGACTGAAGGGGTAGTGTATGATTTCATTATTTATTTAGGTTTCTTGACACAGGTCTTTGTTGTTGTTGGTTTGTGTGTGTGTGTATTTGTAATCCTGGGCCTTGATTCAGCTGGCCTCGAACTCAGAAATCCACCTCCTTTGCCTCCTGAATGCTGGGATTAAAAACATGAGCACCAGGACCAGCTGAGGGGGTAGTCTTTGAGAATTTGGAGCATGGGTAGACTGCATTAAGTGTTTCAAGGTACCTGGCATGATGCCTTGGTACATTGAATCCTAATGCTCAGAAAGCAGAGGCAGGAGCGTTGTCATAAATTTGAAGTCAACCTAGGCTACATACTAAGTTTCATAGCATCCTGGGCTCCAAAGCAAAACTATCTCAGTAACAAACAGACAGACAGACACAGACAATCGGGCATGATGGCACACACCTGTGATCCCAGCACTCAGGAGACAGAATAACCAAGAGCTTGAGGCCAGCCCGAGTTGCATCATAATATGGAGGATAGCCTTGGCTACATGAGAGCTAGTCTCAAAAACAAAATAAAATATACACACCCCCAAGCCAATCAAAATGGGTCAGGGCCCCAAATGCTCTTTTGGAACTTGGCTTCAAAAAAAGAAGAAGAAAATCACATGAACTCAGGATAATGAGATCAGCTAGTGCAGAGCCGGTTACCCAACCCAGGAAATGTGACTAACCAGCCACAGCAGAGGGTGTACAGCTTCTTCGGTGTGTGCAGAGGGCCTGTCTGGGCTGGTGAGTAGAATATGGCTTCCCTTTAGGTCTGATTTGGAATTATTCAGAACCTGCCTTGCCAGAGGCTGCTGTGTTGAAACCATGCTGGGCTCTAGCCTCCCAGGGCCATGTCTGAGAAAACCAGCTATCAGCCAGCAGTCTAGAAGTTTGCTTTCCTGAGTCTTTGGACTGAGGAACACTGAGCCTCCCTTGGGTGGGGTAGGTGGGTGGGCCAACCCAGTGGAGAAGAAGGAAGTAAGAAGTTATAGGGTGGGGCATCTGAGCACAGTTTGAGAAGAAAAGGTCTGTGGAGAGGTAAGAATGAGGTGCGGCTCCTAGGGAAGGGCTAGCTGGAGCCTCTTGGGTGGATAGGGAGGGCTGGCTGCTAGGGTCTGGGAACCATCAGGACCAATGTCCCCAGGCATAAGTCATGCTGAGATCATTATCTGAGTGCAGCTGCTGAGGCTGGGTGGGCTGGGTAGGATGTGTTCCAGCTGCTGAGGAGGAGCTGGGGGTCTGGGCCCATCCTTGTCTGAGGGAGGTGCTATCAGACCCTCAGAGAGATCTCCTAAGGCCTGAGGTGCTCAGTTCAGATCCCGCAGCGCCTATCCCCAAGATAACACTGTCCTGTCTAGACGACTGAACTGGAGAGGCTTGGGGGGAAGCAAGGTAGGTCCATTCAGGCAGCTTCCAACAGAGGGTCATTGGGGAACTGAGTGGAGACAGAGAGAATCAGAGGATCTGTGTTGGTGTGTGTGTGGGGGGGGCATTATGTTTTTGAAGGTAAGAGTGATACACACACACACACACACACACACACACACACACACCCCGCCGTGTATCCTTAAAGGTATTCTAAGGGTCAGGAGGATTGGCCAGCAGGGCACAGCAGGACAGTCTGATTGCGTCCCTTTGCCCCCACCCTCCTTTCTGCCTTAAGGCTGCTGCAGGCAGTGCTCCCAAGGTTGAGATCCTAGGTTTCATCCTAGTCCAATAATAGGCTCAGCAAATCACAGCCATCGAGCACATTGTTTGGACACATGCTGGTGTGCCCCAAAGCCCATAGGGGAACTCTCTGCTCCAAAGGTGCTTTACAGCCTCAGGAAGGCAGCCAGTCCCTGAGACTCATCACACTGTGGCTCAGGGCGGAGAAGGAGGTGGCTAGCTAGGATGTAGCTCAGTGGTGGAGTGGTTCCTAGCTGTGCTCTGCAGCCTTGGGTTTGGTTCTCTGCTGTTCCCAAAGGAAGACATAAAAGAGGCTGCCTGTGGAGTAGTGAGTTTCCCACAACCAAAAGCATTCAAGAGAAGGTGTCTGCAGAAGAGGCGTCTGTACTGTGTGTTAGAAGGGCTATCTAAGCATGGTTCCTTCCAGTGCTGCTCAGTGATTGAGTGACAGACGACACAGAGGAAGCTGGTCTGTGGTTTCATTGGATGTGACGGCTCCCCACTTCCCCAGCCCCCTGGCTAGGCCACAGGGCAGACTGTTCATCCCCTCCTGCAACCCGCCCAGTGCTGAGGCCCCAGCACAGATCCTAGATGGATGGAAGTGAACAGGCTGTCATGGGTGCTGAGGGATGGGGTATCAGGTGCGCCCTTACTCTAAGCCCGAAGAAGCTGGGGAAAGTCCCACAGGAGCTAAGGTACTGAATTATCCTCAGACAGCTGGGGGAGGGGGTGCCCACAGGGATGGAGGGGGGTGACACGCACCAAGGAAGGTTGAGGACTTGAGACTGGTCAGAGGCAGGACTGGGAGCTGGTGAGGGTCGGCAGAAGCTTCATCTGGGGGAGATGATGGGGGCTACCCCACTTCCCTGCCCTTGAGAGTGGAACTTGAACTTGAAGCCTAATACATGCTAGGTAAGCGCCATACCACAGAGCTATATCCCCAGCTCTCTTTTTATCTTGACTGGCCTGGTTATGTTGCACAGGCAGGCCTTGAACATACTCTGTAGCCTCCAGTCTTAAACTTCTAATACATCTGCCTCAGTTTATCAATGAGTTGGAATTCCAGGCTCATACCAGCCTGCCTAGTTTTGTCAGGAGGTTTGTTTGGTTGGTTTGGTTTTGGTTTTTTGAGACAAGGGTGTCTCTGTGTAACAGTCCTGGCTGTCCTGGAATTGTCTGTAGACAGGCTGGCTTTGAACTCACAGAACCCGCTGGGATTAAAAGTGTGCGCCATCAGACCTGACTGTGAGGAGTTTTTAAAAAGCCTTCCTTTCCTTCAAAGTTCCCATGCAGCAGGTGTTGGATTAAGCTGTTCTCATAGATGCTCACACACTAGGAAGATCACTTTAAACATCTATCTATTCAAAACACAGAGTCCCCTGGCCTATAAAGAAACTCTTGGGGGTTGGGGATGTAGCTGTTGGTAGAGTTTCACCTAGCATGCACACAGACCTGGGTTTGATCCCTGGCTCTGCAAGAACCAAGCCTGATAGCACAAGCTAGTGATCGATCCAGCACTAGGGGGGGTGTGTGTGGGGGAGGCAAGAGATCAGAAGTTCAAGGTCACCCTTGACTACCTAGTGAATTGAAGACCAGTTTAGGCTGCAAGAGAACCTATCCCCCCACCCCACACCCAAAAAAGAAATAAAAGAAAAAACTTATTCCCTGATACTTGATACCATAAGGAAGGCTTTGATGGGACCATCACTATGGGTATGTATAGGTACAGGGACCACAGTTCCAGAGCCTACTGTGTGGGAGAAAGACTAGTCTCCATACACAGTGTAGTGTGAGAAAACGAGACTTTCATAGTCAAGAAGCTAGGTAAGGGCCGACACATGGAAAATTACCAAAAGGAAGCGCCAAGGGGAAGGAAAGTTCTGTCAAACTAACCTAACAGGATTCTTGCCGAAGATAGCTAGGATGATCAGACATCATGTGGGGGATGGTGTAGGTTGAGGAACCAGATCTGGATAAAGGATGATGGGATATGGAGGATTATGGGGACCTGCACTAAACTGATGTTTCAGGGATCTTTGGCAGAAACTAGATTTTGCAAGGAAGTACATAGAAAGGTCTAGAAGGTTCAGGTGAAGTAATGGAGTCTAGCCAGAGTCATTGCACTTTGTAAGGTGCCTGGTTATTGGTTATTTTTTCCATTTAATATTATTATTTGTGTGTGTGTGTGTGTGTGTGTGTGTGAGAGAGAGAGAGAGAGAGAGAGAGAGAGAGAGAGAGAGAGCGAGAGAGAGAGCGTTCAAATGCAGAGGTCAAAAGGCTGCTCAGAGTTCCCCTGGGAGAGAGTTGCCTAGGAGAGATAAAAGCCCATGAAGGTTTTGTTTTTAGTAGATTTAAAGATTTAAAGATGGGGCTGGAGAGATGGCTCAGAGGTTAAGAGCATTGACTGTTCTTCCAGAGGACCTGAGTTCAATTCCCAGCAACCACATGGTGGCTCACAATCATCTATAATGACATCTGGTGCCCTCTTCTGACACACAGGCATAGTGGAGGCAGAATGTTGTATACATAATAAATAAATCTTAAAAAAAAAATGCCTCCCCCTTTGGAACCCACTATGTAGACCAGGCAGATCTTGAATTTACAGAGATCCACCTGCCTTTGCTTCTGAGTGCTGGATTAAAGGCTACTCCACCATGTCCATATCTCTGTCTTTTCTCACAGGGTCCCATGAATCCCAAGCTGGCCTCAAATACTTTGAGGATGATTTTGAATTCTTGCCTCCACCCCTCAAGTGCTGGGATACAGGCAGGAGCCATCATACCCAGTTTTGTAGTGTTGGGGATTGAGGCCAGGATTTCATGCATGCTAGGCAAAAGCACTCTGCCAATGAAGCCACATCTCCAGTCCTTTCTCTATTGTTTAACCCTTAAGATTTTTTTTGAAGATATTAGATTTAAAAATTGTTGGTTGGAGTGTATCTGGATGTATTTATACGTGGTGCAAATGTGGAGGTCAGAGGGCAGCCTGCGGAGTCTTTTCTTCCTCCTTTTTTTTTTCTTCCTTCTTTTTTACTTGGGTTCTGAGATCAAACTCAGTTCATAAGACTTGTGCAGCAAGCCCCTTCGCCCACGGAGCTGTGACACGGGCACCTTGTCTTTCTTCCTTTTCTTTTTTGACAGGATGTCTTACAGCCCAGGTCGGCTTTGAATTCACTAGGTAGCCAAAGTTGGTCTTGAACTTGTGATTCTCCTGCTTCTGCTTCTGGAATGTTGGTTTGGCAGGAGTGCATTGTCACATGACCCAGGCTAGCCTGGAACCTGAATGTCCCTGGTATCTGAACTTTCTGCCTCTCCCGTCCCATTACTCCCGTCCCATTACTGGATTACAGTTGCGTGTGCTGTCATACTTGGTCTTTTCTTTTTCTTCTGTTTTTTTTTTTTTTTTCCTTTAGTTTTGAGGCAGGGTCTCCTGTGTAACCCAGGCTGGCTGAAAACTCATGAACCCCTGGCCTGGCTTCCCAAGTGCTGAGATTGTAAGTCTGTGCTATCACATTTGACTAACCTTTTAAAAGATTTGTTTATGTTTATTTTAATGTGTATGGGTACTTTTGCCTACATGAGTGTCTGTGCATCATGAGCATGAAGTACCCTTGGAGGCCAGAGGGGGCATTTAGCCTCAGAACTGGAATATAGATGGAGTTGGTTGCTGGGAACTGAACTCAGAGTAACAAGTGCTCTTAACTGCTAAGCCATCTCCCAACACCAGCTGGCTTGTTTCTTTTTTTTTTTTTTAATGTTTGTTTGTTTGCTTATTCTAAATCAGAAATGGATTTAAAAGTTTTGTTAAATGCTTTCTACATACACATTGATATAAATATCCATAAGGATGTATTAATAGCACATATACTTGTTAATGTGGTGTATTATATTGGTTAAGTTCCAATGTTGATTAACTTTATATCCCCAGCATAAACATCATTTGGTCACTAAGTTTTATGTTTTTTAACTTAAAATTTTTATTTTGTAAATATTTTTTCTATTTGTGTGTGTGTGTGTGTGTGTGGTGTTTGTGCATGTTTGCATGTGTGGACACATGTGTGTGGATATGCATGTGGAGTCCCAAAGCGGATGTCAAGACTTCCTCTATCTTATTCATTGAGGCAGGGTCTCTTAATCAAACCCAGAGCTTGCCGATGTGGCTAGTTTTTCTCTCCAGCATTTCTGTAGATTCTGAGGATTCAAACTGCTCCTCACACTTGTCATGCTACTGCTTTAACCACTGAGCATCACCTCAGCCCCAGGCCATCCTCTGCTACTTATGGGCTGTGAGGACAACCCAGGCCACTCAAGACTCTACATTAAAACTAAAGACCACTTGGCCGCCTGGAAGACTCCCCAGACCAATGAGAGAGCTAATTGTTATGTCCATGGTGGTAATCCTGGCTTCTCTTTTCAGGTCTGAAAAACAGCATGCACTCACACATCTATCAGAGGTAGGCAGTGTCTTATTATTGTCTTTGCTCTCCTGCATCTCCACTTCCAAGGGCTGCTTAGTGCTCTCACTATACGCAGACCTCAGCCTCCAGGCCTGCCTGAGTCTCTGCGATTGAACCACTCCTCATGGAGTCCGCTGTCAATCATCTCTTCCTACAGAGGCTCTCCATTCCCACCCTCATTCCAAGACGCAGGCCTACACATATGGCGTTTGGAGCAGCTGAAGCCGAAGCCCGTAGCACCAGAGAACTATGGCATCTTCTTCTCTGGTGATGCCTACCTGGTGCTTCACAATGGCCCAGAAGAGGTCTCTCATTTACACCTGTGGATAGGTAAAGGGACCGGGATGGGATTGGCCAAGGCAAGGGATGGAGGCTGCGGTGGGTTTCAGGGACGGCCTGTCACATCACATTCATCCTAGGCCAGCAATCATCCCAGGATGAGCAGGGGGCCTGCGCTGTGCTGGCTGTGCATCTCAACCTTCTGCTTGGAGAACGGCCTGTACAGCACCGTGAGGTTCAGGGCAATGAGTCTGACCTCTTCATGAGCTATTTCCCACACGGCCTCAAGTACCAGGTGAGACCCACCTCCAGGCCCTCATTCCCATGGCTTTCCTCAGAGTCAGCTCCTGCTCCTGGCTGTTCTTATCCTTCGGAAGGCCTGGCCACACTTGGGGTTGCTTCCTCCGTCCATTATCTCCATCTTCTAATATGATGGAATGTAAAAGGCTCTTGAGATGCCTATGAGGGCACTCAGGCCAATTTTCTGGGCTGCAGGAAGGTGGTGTGGAGTCTGCATTTCACAAGACAACCTCGGAAGACACCCCAGAAGAGATCAAGAGGCTCTACCATGTTAAGGGGAAGAAAAACATCCGTGCCACTGAGAGGGCACTGAGCTGGGACAGCTTCAACACCGGGGACTGCTTCATCCTTGACCTGGGTCAGGTGGGTAGGTGGTTGAGACTTGGCATTCTCAAACCCGTACATAACTTGTGGCCCCCCTTCCCGCCCCCCCTTTCCCACCCCACCCCATGGTTTGAGACATTGCAACATGGAGCCCATTGGTGTAAATAGGACTCACCAGAAAGCTTTAAATTTTCTTACAACATGTTTAAGTCTGGGGCTGGAGAGATGACTCAGCGGTTCTTCCGGAGGACCTGAGTTCGAGTCCCAGCATCCACATGGCAGCTAACAACTGTCTGTAATTCCAAGGTCTGACACCCTTACACAGTTATACACGCAGGCAAAATACCAATTCACATAAAAATGAAAAATAAATATTTAAAAAAATGTTTAAGGTTTTGGGTTTTTTTTTTGTAATTTGATTACATTTTTAAAAAATTACGCCTGTTTGTGTCGGGGGAGTTGGGGGCATGTACATGTAAATGCCGATACCAGCAGAGGCCAGGAGATGGCGCTGTAACTGAAGTTACAGGCTGTTGTGAGCTGCCCATTGTGGATGCTCAGAACAGATACCCTGCAAGAATAGTGTATGTATACTCTTGCTGGGTATTGCCATGTCTTTCTCAGAGGCCTCTGCAGAGTAGCCCTGACTTCTTGGGTTTTGTTTGTTTTATCTTTTTTTTTTTTTTTTTTTTTTTTTGAGATAAAGATTCAGTGTAGGCTTGGCTATCCCGGAACTCACCATGTAGACCCAATCTCAAATACACAGACACCTGCCTGCTTCTGTCTCTTAAGTACTGGGACCAAAGGCATGTGCCACCACACCCCGCACTGGTACTGCCTTCTTGATTTGCCTGCCTGTGGAGACACAAAGGCAACTGGCTGTCCTGGGCCTGTCTGACTCTCTGGCAGAACATCTTTGCCTGGTATGGTGAAAAGTCCAACATCCTGGAACGTAACAAGGCAAGGGACCTGGCCTTGGCCATCAGGGACAGCGAGCGGCAGGGCAAGGCGCAGGTGCACATTGTCACGGATGGAGAGGAGCCACCTGAGATGACCAAGGTTGGGGACATTGGGCTGGGTAGCTGGGAAGTGCTGTTTGGATGCAGCCAAGGGAGATAATAAGCTGGGATTAGGAAGGTAGCTGATGACAGAGGATGATGGGGGCTATCTGGGCTCTACTCAGCCTGTGATTGCTCATGGGGTTCCTCTGAGTGGGTACAGCCTTGGGGCAAGAAGCTAGCTGGTGGGTGGGCTGGGCCCATGGCTTTGCCCTTTACTTAGTACAGGACACAGGTGGCCCTGGATGTGGTGACTTGGAAACTTTGTGTGGAGAAGCCCCAGTCATCCTGTCTGGCTCTGTAGGTTCTGGGTCCCAAGCCTGCTCTGGAGGAGGGCAACCCTGAGGAAGACCTCACCGCCGACAAGACCAACGCCCAGGCCGCAGTCCTGTATAAGGTAGGCACTTCAGGACTGCTGGGGACTGAGCATCGGTGTGTGGCAGGGACACGGAGCTGAAGGGAGGAGGAGGAGGCTGTGGGAAGACCGCGCCAGGAATCAGGTAGGTGTGGGGATAGCCTACCTGATGGTAGCCTCTGAGGGGATATATGCTATTCCCTTCCAGCTCATTGCTGAAGGCTAGAAGCTAATGCTGAGCTTTCCATGATTTAAGACCTGTAATGTGGAAGTCACCTCTTTCCATAAGGGAGTCGTGACTTCTGCACTGTGGGTGACAGATAAGAGGGGCTCTTCCTGGGGAGGGCCTGGGTACCCCGTTCCTTCATTCAAGGTAAAGGCCGGCGTGTGCGTGTCCTGCCTCCCCAGATTCCTAGAACGATACACTTGACCGAGGTGTCTGAATTCAACCCCTTTGGCTATTATCTGAATCTGGCCAAGGTGGCCGACTCCAGCCCCTTTGCCTTTGAACTGCTGACTCCAAAAGAATGCTTCATCCTGGACAATGGGCTCTGTGGCAAAATCTACATCTGGAAGGGTATGTATGGCTCCTCTGTGTGAGCCCAAGGGCCCTAGAGCTGCCAAGAGGGCCCTGTTGCAGGCTCAATCATGTCAGCCTGAGGGCCCCCCGCAGCTTCCTGGGACCCAGCAAGTTCAGCCATTTTGGAAACCTCAGTCGACTTCAGAGCTTAAAGCTGCCAAGGTTTCTGGGGGAAAAATTAAGTGGATGGCTTCATAATCCAAGGCGCCCTCAGTATTCTTGGGTACTCTGAATACATTGTTAAGAACAAAACAAAACAAAACAGAAAAAATACTGTGAGATATTCTGTGGACCTCTTAATTTCCTCAAGAAAATGGGATAGAGACTAGAGACCGCCCCCACAGTGGCTGACCTTAAACTCTCTATGTATGGAAGACAGGAAGATGGGGTTCTGGGCCCCTTGCCTCCACTTGCCCAGTGCGGAGCTTACAGGTGGATTTCTGCGGTGCTAGGGACAAGGCGCATCTCCTTTTGAAGTCTTGTTCCTATGTTCCAGGACAAAAAGCTAATAAGAACGAACAGCAGGCAGCCCTCCAATTGGCTGACAGATTCATCTCTCAGATGAAATATTCCCCAAACACTCAGGTGAGAACAAAACCATGTCTCCATCTCCTGGCACCTTCCTGTGGCACCCTCCCCTCAGCCTGGACAAGAGCAGGGCAGCTCACAGCCTGGGAGCAGACTTGCCTGTCTCAGACCAGTTAGGTGGAAAGGCCTTTTCTGTCCTTCAGCATTTAAAACAACAGTAACAAAAACCCAAAGCTTATTTTCAGAGAGTCCTGGGAGCCTGAAGGACAGGGTATGTCATTGGGTGGCTGTGTCTCTCTAGTCCCAGCACAGTTGCTATACAAGTTGATCTCATCTTGGCCCAGCCTGGCCTCAAACTCTATGTAGCCAAGAATGTCCTTGAACTTCTGATCTTTTGGCCTCTACTTTCCTAATTCTAGGATGATAGGTCACACGTGGCCCATGTGGTACCAGGAACTGAACCCAGGGCTTCTGTGTGGCTAGTATACTCTCTACCAACTGAGCCTCATCCTCAGTCTCTTTCCCCGCTGGAGACAGCGGCCCACTCTGCTGCCCAGAATATTTTAGGACTCACTGTATCCGCAGCTGGCCTGAGATTACAGGTGTGAGTCACCATGCCTTGATCAGCAGTTCCAATAAATTCTGGTACAGTGGATAATAGAATTGGCAGCATCTGCCACACTGAGGGCCCCAATCCTTAAAGGCATATTTCCTAAACCTGTGGTCTTGTATCTCAGCTTTGCCTTCTCAGAGCTGGCTTAGACTGCTTTTGGCCTCTTGCTAGGTATTATAGGGCTCTTCTTAAATAAAAGAATGTAGTCAAGAGATGACATCTGAGCAGTTTATATAGCACACAAAGGAACACTTCGAAGAGATTGAAATGCATTGCCCCCATGGCAGTCTAAGCTGGGTTCTGCATTGCGGCTACTCTAGACAATTTTATAAATAAATCTGTGATGTGGGTGATATATTCATGGGGTAAAGTGGTCCCCTCCCCTCCTTAAACATGACAGACCAGATATCCCATAATCCTCTAGAAAAACCCGCAAAGTGTGTGGCTATTGAAAACCATAGTGATATTAGTGATCATGTGTTACTCGAAGTTGAGGGCCTTTTGGTTGATGACATGCATGGGAAAATGCCCTCACACCTCAGTCTCTGATGTAGCAAGACAACCTAGCTGTAGAGCCATGACAAGAATATTACACCACAAAGGAACATTCTGTCGGGAGACACAGCTGGCCAGGTACAGCTGCAGTTTCCCTTGGTTACATCCTAATTCTGCTGACCCGGCATGGTATCCCTTGTCCTCCTCAGAAGCAGAGGTGGGCAGCCTGTGAGACAAGCATTTTTCCACTGCAGGTGGAGATTCTGCCGCAGGGCAGAGAGACTCCTATCTTCAAGCAATTCTTCAAGGACTGGAAGTGAGGGTGGGTGTTCCAGCTCAGCTTGCCTGTCTCCCATCACCTGCCTGCATGTTCTGGCTGCTGAGTCGCACTGAGGTGCTCTCTAGATGCTCAATAAAGGAGACACATTTCACCCCCAGCTCCCTTGCTGATTTTTTTCCTACCTATTCACGTGGGCGCACCCCCATTGAGTTGAACACATGATAATTCCCTATCTCCCAAGAGCCCAGCACTGGCTCTGGATGGCCCGGACCTTCAGTCCATGCTCAGAACCTAATAGGGAGGTGGCACAGTGCCAGACCTTGGCATTGCTTTCAGGCCAGGGTTTAGTTCAAGTCTCACATTCCCAGCTGGGAGAAGGCTGTGGCTGTGGATAGATTTCTGTTCAAGTGAGTATTTCTTCAGATGTCTCAATAAGCACCCATGAGGTGCTTGGGTTTCATGTTTGGCTCATCGGCCCAGGGCCAGAGTGTGTGTGTGTGTGGGGGGGGGAGGTGAGAGAGAAAAGCACCAGTCTATAGTGGAGATGCCCTGTTTCTGGTAACCTGACCAGTGATGTATGTCTGTGTGAAAAGCACCAGTCTATATGGAGATGCCCTGTTTGGTAACTGGTTGATGTCTCTGGTCACAGCCCTAGTTCTGTTTCTTGTTAATGACACAGTCTGTAATATCAAACGGGACAGAGTGTGTGTTGGGGAGAAAGCAGTAGCTGAGCCATAGTGGAACATGTCTGTGATCTTGACGCCCTTAGGAGGTGGAGCCAGGACGGTCATGAGTTTAGCCTTTGCTACATAGTGAGTTCAAGGTCAACTATATAAGACCCTGTCTCAAAACCAGTTCAAGAGAGGTGAGGGAGCATGTCCTGAAGGGCATGACAAGAATGTGGTGTCTTGGTGAGCTTGGACCAGAGGCTGAGAGTCCTGTGTCCTAAGGGTTATTGTGGCTTCTGAGTTGTGACACACTGGATTCTTCTGTCCCGCACAAAGCCAGAAAGTCTGATCAGGTTCACCTTTTTGATGTGCTAAGAGAAGGTGAGCCTGTGGACCCTCCCTTGGTTCTTCCCGAGATGTCCACCCCTCACTGACCACACAAGACACTTGCCAGGAGAGCGGAAGACAGGAAGGCCCTGAACAAAACTGTTTTGGAAGAAAGCACTAGAGACTACAACAATTCCTTTATTCTAATAAACAATTCTAATTATTCTAATAAACAAATTCTTTATTCTGGTGGATGAGCGAGTTCCCATCACATAACCACTGTTAACTTGGTGCATGGTCTCCCTAGGAGCCCCAGCGGGTGGGCGCCGCGATTTAACTAGTCTAGCTAGCCGCGTGCCCATTTCTAGATCGCAAACGATGGTGGGCAAAGGAGTAGAAGGAGGGGGAGGAGGGCGGGAACAAGTGTCCTGAAAATCGTGGTGGCGAAGGAAGAAGGGAGCGCCCGCCTATCAGTCAATTGCTTTTCCTGTGATGTGCTGCCCCCTGCTGGACGAAGATATTGTTGCCGCTGCCTTTCCAATCCCAACCTCAGACACTGGGGACAGCTGTTGAGGAGTCAGAATCCTAGCTGCGGTTAGGTGCGGATGCTGTGGCACCGTCTTTCTAAACTTCTGCCTGCAGCGCGGACGGGTAGACTGTTCTGATGCGGCTGTCCTACTTTAAGGTCGGATTACTTCCACGGAGACATCGGGAGCCCAACACTGAACTGGAGCCCGCTGGGATCGGAAGACTCCTTGTTTCCGAGGTGGCAGGAAGTTAATTCTAGCTGCCCCAATGTGCTGTGCTGGTGTAGGAACTTAGGCTTCCCCACGCACACGTGGGAGCTGCCTATCTCACCTGCAGAGACAGGAAGGGCTTTGGCCCAGACATGGTCTGTGGGTCTGAAAGATCCAGGGATGCAGCTTGCCTTTCTAGGAATGGTCTCCGTGGTGGGTCAGATCAGCCCTGCACTCTCCACCGAGTGAGGCTGCAGGTCGCACACGCCTATGAAGGTGAGATCCTTGGAGTGAGGTCCCTGTGTTCCAGAGCACTTCTGTGCAACCAACAAGGAGGCCTGTCCCTTTGACGCCCGGGCTAGGTAGACATCCAGAGTCTTGAGCAGCCGTTTGGGGCTCTTCTTGGCCAATACTTCCAAGTCTGGAACAGAGGAGATTGGGGAACTGAAGGCTCAGAGGACGCTGGGGACACAACGCCCCAAGTCCAATGGTCCTGTGAACACCTCCAACCCCTGTTCTTTAGAGACAAGAGTAAAGTCATCAACGGCAGCAAAACTGTCCACTTCTGCCCAGTGACACAGAGCTCAGCTCTGGACAATCAGTCTACCTGCTAGATGTTGGCTTTCACGTTTTAGTTCAGAAACTTTTTATTTTATATGTATGAGGTACACGTGTGCTCGATGCCTGAGGATCCGCTGGAACTGAACTCACAGATCTGCCTGCACTATGTCTATTGAGCTTTAAGTTTTGGGGGCTGGAGAGATGACTCAGTGGTTAAGAGCACTCACTGGTCTTCTGGAGGACCTGAGTTCTATTCCCAGCATCCACATGGCAGCTAACAACTGTCTGTAATTCCAAGATCTGACACCCTTACACAGTTATACATGCAGGCATAAAATTCATATAAAATTAAAAAAATAAATATTTAAATTTTTGGTTCAGAAGATGGGGGTGGGTGGGTTGTTGTTTGATGTGATCATTAAGACTCACGCATGCTCAAGATTGTAATCCCAACACAGGGGAATCGAGGCAGGAGGATTGTATGTAGCCGAGCTATAGGGTGAGACTCTATCTCACAAATCTAAACAAAACTACAATAACAACCAATCTACAGGAGAAAGGGCCCACCTTTGAGAACAAAGCCTGAGTCTGAGATAGTCCGCTGCTGGGTCCTCCACACACGTGCCAGCTGAAGGAAGGTGGCTGCGTAGAAACTGTTGACCACTGGGATGACCTTCTGCCGCCGGTTACATTCCCTACAGGACAAGGGAGGTGACCTGCTCAGCCAGAGATGACCTGACACACGGTGCCCTCCTTCCCAGCCAGATCACCCCATCCCACCACTCCACCAGCAGCCTGGCATTTGGGGCAGGTTAGGAAGGTGGCTGATGTATAGGTATTATCCAGACCTGAGAACCAGCAGGTAACAGAGCTGCAGTGAGTGAGGCATGGATGGGAATGGCCCAGGCTCTGCTGGGTCACTCTGATCCCACGGGGACTCACCTGGAGAGGCACTCTTCCCTCAAGGCCTGGATGGCAATGCGGGTGATGTTCACAGACATCAGACAGAAAGGGAATTGCTGGAATGGAGGAGGGTCCAACATCAGTGGCCAGCCAGCTCTGGCCTTATGCACTGCTGCCTCCTGTGGCCGGCAGAGCGGCTGCCGCTGTTACTGCTTCCCATCTTATGTACCCACATCTTAACCGGAGTGTAAGGCCTGGGATCTAGGGTCCACGTGAAGTTAGGTCCAGACCAGTTCTGCATCCAGCTCCCTCTGTTGTCATTTTTTTAAAGGTTCACAGATTCCCATGCTTGATTTACACTCTCACTGTAGCCAAAATTGACCTTGAACTTTCAAATTATTTATTTATTTAATGTGTATGACATGAGTGTTTTATCTGAATGTGTATCTGTGTCTATGTGGGTCTATGGCGCCTGAGAGGCTAGAAGAGGGTGCTGGATCCCTGGAACTGGCATTATAGATAGTTGTAGATAGCTGTGAGCTGCCATATGGGTGCTGGGAAATGAACCCTTGTCCTCTGGAAGAGCAGCCAGTCAGTGCTCTTAACTGCGGAGCTCTGTCTCCACCTGCCAAATACCAGGATTATGGTCATGTGCCACATGCCTACCTTGTGTGGGGCTGGGGATCAAATTCAGGGCCTCATTCACCCAACTCAAATATATATATCCTTTGTGTTTTGACACAGGGCCTGGCTACACAGCCCTGGTTGGGTTGGAACTTGCTATGTAGACCAGGCTGCTCTCAAACTTATGTTCCTTCTGACTATTTTCATTGGCTTCCATGCCTTTCTTTTGGGGTTAAATCTTTTTGCATAGCAGAGCAGGGTGATTCAAGCATCTTTTGAGGCTCGACTGGCCTCGAAGATTCTGAGGTGTGACATAGGTACAACATCCCAGGTGATTCTGGAATGAGGTGCGGACTGGGAATCCCTGTGTGTGGACCACTGGCAGGTGTGGACTCTAGGCCCAGCCCTCCCACCCCTGAGTGTCTGCTCTGTGCAGAAACACTGGCTTTCTCAGAGCTACACACTCCTCTGCTGGGAGGGGACATGTGACGGGCAAGGACAGCTAGCCAATCACCTTGTGCGTTGTTACAAGGTGCCCATTAGAGGAGGCTGACCATCCATCCCTCTTCTCCCAGGGGACTGTGCTACTTCTCAGATAACGTGCTACAAGCCCTGGGATGCACAGAGGCTGGAGTCTCTCAGCATCTGAAGAACTGAGTCAGTTTTCTCTTTTTCTTTTTTTCCCTCTGAGACAGACTTCTCTGTGTAGTCTTGGCTGTCCTGTAACTTACTGTAAAGACTAGGCTAGCCTGGAACTCCAAGATCCGCCTGCCTCTGCCCCCTAAGTCCTGGGATTAAAGGTGTGCACCACCACCGTCCTGCTTGGGTGGATTCTCTTTCAGCGGGGGAGGACAGGTGTCTAAAACGTAAGCTCTCTCTTAAGTTTTTTCTTTGTTAAAGAAATATTTTTAACTTTTCATGTATGGGTATGTTGCCTATATACGTGTCTGTGTACCATGTGTGCCTGGTAGGTCCAATCTCCTGGGACTGGAACTACGCACAGTTGCAAGGAGCCGCTGGGCACTGGGAGTTGACCCGGGTCCTCTGGGAGAGCAGCCCGTGTGTCATGGCAATGCAATGGCATGTGTGTAGAGGTCAGAGGACTGTTGCAGGAACTCGTTTTCTTTTGATTATGTGGTTCCTGGGGATCAAGGGACTTTCCCTGATGATGCAGCTCACTGGCCCTCAGCCATCTTTTTAGAAGGAAGCAGACATGGCTTCTGGTTGGACATGTCCGATAGTCTACATCTGGAAAATTTCATGCTTTGGAGGTTCATAAGGCTGGAGGTCAAACTTGGTATTGTTATTTGTTTTGGGTTTTGAGACAGATCTTTCTATGTAGCCCCAGCTGGCCTGGAGCCCGGCAGTCCTCCCACCAATGCAGATGTCACACTGGAACACTGGGATCACTAGTGTGTGTGTGTGGGGGGGTGTTTACACATGTGGTAACTGCTGGGAGGCAGAAGAGGGCCACTGAGGCAGGAGACTCCAGGTGGCTCACAACACCTTAATTCTAGTTCCAGGAGATCTGATGCCTTTAGCTCTTCAGGCACATGCACACACACACACACACACACACACACACACACACACACACACTCCCCCACACCACACTATTTTAAAAATAAATTTGTTTTTTTAAAAAAGTGGATGTGGGGGGGCTGGAGAGATGGCTCAGAGGTTAAGAGCACTGACTGTTCTTTCGGAGGTCCTGAGTTCAATTCCCAGCAACCACATGGTGGCTCACAACCATCTATGATGACATCTGGTGCCCTCTTCTGTATACTATATACCTAGTAAATAAAGAAATCTTTAAAAAAAAGTGGATGGGTAAAACTTTGAGGATCAACAGGATATTTGCATAATTCCAAAGTATTTTTTGGAAGATGGTTACTAATTGTAAGGGGAAAAGAGAAATTTTATTTAAATGGATTTAGACCAGAGGACACCATCTTTTTTTAAAGGAAAACATTTAATTGGGGCTGGCTTACAGTTTCAGAAGTTCCATCCATTATCATCAAGGCAGGAAGCATGGCAGCATAGTGTTGGAGAGGTAGCTGAGTTTTACATTCAGATCAGCAGGCAGAAACCTCAAAGGCCATGCCCAGTGACACACTTCCTCCCACAAGGTCACACTACCTATGTACTTGTGTAGGTCATTTTTACTCAATCCACCATTTACATTTACTCAATACAACATTTATTTCTTAGTAAAATGTTTTCAAATTCATAGTAGTATAACCAGTGTAGAGCTTCCTGGTATGACTTCCTGATGTTGAGCAAGGTTTGAACATTGGTTAAAAGCCAGTCATTCTTCTCATGCTAAAGAATATGTTTCTTCACTCCTCCATTGTTGGTGGGAGTGCAAACTTGTTCAGCCACTCTGGAATGCAGTTTGGCGGTTCCAGAGGACACCATCTTAACCAAAGCTAACATCACAGAAATAACACTTAGAAGACAGTGTTTGCTCCGTGGTACTAGGTACCCAGAAAAGCACTCTCCATACGTGGTGCCATTTTGCCCCAAATGCATACCTCCAATCTAATTTTGAAAAAAAAAGGGGTGAGACAAACTTAAACTAAGGAATATTGTACAAAATAACTGACTGTAGGCTCTTTAGTATGTCAAAATTATAAAAGACAAAGAAACTCAGGCAAAATAAGTCCTCCTACATGTGGGAGGGGGTAAAGGAGGCCTGACAGGATGCAATGAGTGGTTCCAGCACAAAGGTGGCAGAGATGTGTGCGGGTTAGTCACTGCGTGTGTACCAGCCCTACACTTACAGAAGGTTAATGGGGACGTCAGATCAATGACATACGTCTGCTCTCTCTGAGGAGCCTTTGGCAAGTTTTCTGTAAATGTAAAACTGCAGCAGCGCTGTCTCACTAGAGCACGTGGCCTGGCGGGCCTTGCCCTTCCGCACTCCCTCTGCCTCACTAAAAACTGTTAGATTACATCCCTGAAGCTGCACCATGCTCTATGCCCCTCTTTGGACACTTCTTCTTCCTGAGGATGGTTAATGTCCAGAAACCAAAAGCCCCCTTTGGGTCACCTAACTAACAGGCCCAATCAAAATGAAATGCCTCATCCTAGCACGGGGTTTCCCCCTTTACCTTTATAAACCACCATCTGCCTATGGGCCCTAGCTGTCTCCTTTCTATCAGGGGCGGTTCTTTGTCCCTCAGGGACAACATCCCTGCCCTCTACCCTTGTCCCTCATCCTCATCTCCTTTACCTCGGGATCCTAGCCCGTCCTAACACAGCCCTTACTTCCTCTTCTTAAGAATGACACCTGAAAGGTCACTGGCTGCTGTTTTCAGCCTGAGTCAGGGAACGGCCACTTTAATTTTTCTTCCCCACTTAATAAAGGATCTCTGTGAAAACAGGTGTTTGGTTGTGGTCTAATTCGGGGTCTGGAAGGGAGCCCCGGAACTGGTCAGGAAGCAGAAGCAGGAGAGCCAGGAATTCATGGCTAGTTTTGGCTACAGAGTGGGTTTGGGGCCAGGCTGGTCTACCAGAAAGCCCGTAACGGAGCTGGGCGATGACTCAGCCTGTTTTCTACCAAATCTGAAGACCTGAATTGATCCCTAGGACCCATGTGGCAAAAGGAGAGAATGAACTCTCTCCCACAAGATGTCCTCTTGGGGTGTACTTTTGTGTGCACACATGCAGGTCACACACACACACACACACACACACACACACACACACACACACACACACACTGTACTTTGATCACACGTCCCCTCAACACCCTAGCAAGCCCCTCCTACTTCGTATCTTTTCTTGTTTCCCACGCCATTTAATTAGGAGCACTCGTGTGAGCACAGGGAGCACTCGTGTGAGCACAGGGAGCACTTGTGAGAGCACAGGGAGCACTCATGGGAGCACAGGGAGCACTTGTGAGAGCAGGGAGCACTCGTGAGAGCACAGGGAGCACCTGTGAGAGCAGGGAGCACATGAGGGAGTTTACAGTTATTTTTGACTGTCAATTTACAAGATCTAGAATCACCAGATCTAGCCTCTGGGCCTGTCAATAGGGACTGAGGTGGGAAGGCCCACCCTAACTATTGGTGGCACCATTCCTCGGGCTGGTGTTCTGGACTGAATAAGGAGAGAGCCAGCCAGGCAGCAGCCACTGTCTTGTGCTCCCTGACTGTGGATACCACATGACTGACCATCTGCCTCAAAACAAACCCTTCCTTCCCTACGGCTTTTGTTGGGTAACTTGTCACAGCAACAGAAGGTAACTAATACACTCCCACTGATTTATCTTGAAAATACCAGGGCTCATCTTATTTTGTTCTGTTTAAGTGTTTTGCCTTTTCAAAAGGTGTCTCATGTAGCCCAGGCTGGCCTGGAATGCACTATGTAATCGAGGGTGACCTCCAACTAACGATTTTCCTGCCTCCACCACGTGATTAACTCATGATCTCATCCAGCCTCACTTTGTTCTTTGCCCCTTTTCTGTGACTACTTTAACCCCCTTTCCCAGACTCCAGGGTCATGACTGGTTCCTGCACCCCAAGCCCGATAAAGCTCTGTGTAACCCTTGCTCTGTCCCGACCTTTCACCTTTCCCCTACTTCCAACATGTGCCACTCTGCTCCTGGCCCGGCTGCTGCACTCAAAGTGTGACGACATCCAGGGCATGAGAAGAAGCTTCCAATTCCTGGCAAATGTTCTAGGAATAAATATTCACTCTATTTGTGGATCTGGCACTCTGCTGGGGACAGGTTCCAGGCAGCACTGTGAGGCACTGACGGCCATTTCCCATCCCTGGGGCTAGAGTATGTGGGGATGCGGAAGGGTGGTGTAGCCTGCTTTTAAATCATCCTCCCCATTTTCCCTACAGGCTCCTAAGTAGTGAGGATGGCCCTGACTTGTGACTGTCCGGCCTCTGCCTCTGGAGTGCTGGAATTGCAGGCGTGCATGGTTTGCACTGAGGATTGAACACAAGGCCTGTGGATACTAAGCAGGCACACTACCAACTGAGCCACATTCCCAGCCTGACCCCTTTTGAGACAGGGTTCTACTACGTCACTGTGGCTGACCTGAATCTCTTTAAGTAGACCAGGATGGCCTTGAACTCACAAAGGTATGGGCTATTACCCTCAATTTTTTTTTACACCTTTCTTCTTATACAGGATGTCTCGTAACCCAGGCTGGCCTTGAACTTGCTGTGAGGCTCACAGGTATGTCCTAACACATCAGGCCCTGGGGACTTGTTATGTACATCATACTGGCAAGCTATCGCTTGCTGTTTGTTTAGAGCTGACTTGAGAACAAGAATCTTCTTGTCTCAGACTGCGCCTGTTTATCTGAGTGTCCTCCGAGACTCCTTGTCTTGGGCCAGGCTGGTGCCCCAGCCCCGTAACAGGAGGGAGGAGGAGAACGGCAAACAGCTGAGGGCATTAAAGACCCTGCACCTCTGAGGTCAGCTGGAAGGAAAATCATTTCCAATAGTGGCCGCCATTGTTTAGCCCATGGCATACAACCATCTGCAGTGGGAACTGGCAACCAGAAGCTGGACACCCCCACGGAGACTACCCTGCTCTGTTCAGAACTCTCAGCAAGGGTGTTTGAGAGGGTTTCCCCATCTGCTGGATGTGGTAACTGCCTGATTTAATGAGCATTATTATCTGTTACTTGATCTTTATTCTTTTTAAAAAGATTTACTTATTAATTTTATGTATATGAGTGCTATGTCTGCATGCATGCCTTTACACCAGAAGAGGACATGAGATCTTACTATAGGTGAGTGCAAGCCACCGTGGGTTGCTGGGAATTGAACTCAGGACCTCTGGAAGAGCAGCCAGTGCTCTTAACTGCTAAGTCAACTCTCCTGCCCGATATTTATTCTTTTATTTTTGCTTATTATATACTTAATAACCTCACTCATTAAAAACTGAAAATATGGATATAACCATTCTCTGGATAGAACAGAACTGAACCCAGGGCTCTGTGCATGCTAGGCAAGAGCTGTACCAACTAGGCTGTATCCCCAAGTCTCGAACTTTGATTCTACATTATTATTTTTTTTTTAAACTTTATTTTATTTATTTATTTATTTGCCTTGGTGTTTTGCCTGAAACTGGAACTACAGACAGTTGTTAGCTGCCATGTGGGTGCTGGGAATTGAACCCGGGTCCTCTGGAAGAGCAGACGGTGCTCTTAACCGCTGAGCCATCTCTCCAGCCCCCTTGATTCTACATTATTAGATAATACTTCCCAGTTACAACTTTTCTCTCCATTTACAATTTCAAGAAATACTTGTGGGCCACATGGATGGTGGCCCACACCTATGACCCTAGCACTGGAATGCTGAAGCAGGAGGGTCGCTATGTATTTAAAGACAATCCAGACTACATAGTGAGTTCCAAGATAGTCTGGACAACAGAGTAAGATGCTGATTCAAAAATTAACAAAACTAAACAAAATAAGGGGCTGGAGAATGGCTCAGTGGTTAAGAGCGTTCACTCTAAAAAGGACTGGAGTTTGGTTCCCAGCACCATGTCAGGCATCCATCAACCACCTGTAATTCTAGCTCCAGGGAATCCTACGCCCTCTTCTGGCCTCCACCGGTACCTGCACACATGTGCACAGACACACAAATACACATAAATACAAATACATAAAATCTTAAAAACAAAGCGGCAAAATAAAAAATAGGAAAACACACACACACACACACACAAACACACGGCTCAAATGACTAAAATCTCAACTCACAATCACCTTCTTGGCCTCCCTTTGGCACAAAAGTCTATATTTACTGTCTCAAATGTATTCCTCCCACTCTACTCCCTTTTAAACTTAATCTAAGTCAAGGCTCTTTGCCTGTAACATCTGCTGAAAATGTCCTAGTTTGGTTTCCCAGTACAACCTGGCAACCCTCATGTCTTACCAGCCAGCACCACCTGACCCCTCGGTCACATCTGCCAAGGTCACACCCCAGTTCCTGTGACTTCTAGGGTGTCTGTCTCTTGGGCTCCTGTCTCCTCTCTCATCTCCTGCTTATGTAATGTTAGATGCACATCACCCATGTCCAGAGTGCCTCCTCCACCTCCGTGGCTGACAAACTCCAGAATGGCTTGCAGGGCTTCTTACAACACAGGCTTCTGGAGCCAGAGAGGGTCTGGGAGGGGTGCTGGAATGGCTACCCCATCATCACCCTTCTCTTCTCTCCCTCTCCTTCATTTCTTCCCCTCTTCCCTCTCTCTTTCTAGCTATATAGCCCAGGCTTGTGTGACACTCACTACAGGTATTTATTTTATGATAGTGCTGGGGACTGAGCCTATACCCTAAGCCTGCTCGGTAAATGTTCTTTCATAGCTACATTTCCAACTCCTGGAAGCTGCAATGTGAGACCTTGAACTCTTGCTTCAGCCTCTTGAGTGCTGGGATTACTGTGTCACTACACGAAGCTCAGAATGTGCACTTATTTTTATTTAAATTTTTTATGTGTATGGTGTTTTGCTTGCATGCATGTCTGTGTACCGAATGCATGCCTGGTGCTTGAGGGCAGGAGAGAGTGTCAGGTCCCCTGGAGCTGGAGTTACAGACTATTGTGGACCACCATGTAGGTGTTGGGAATCAAACCTGGGCTCTCTAGAAGAGCAGTCAGTGTTCCTCTGTGTGGTCCTGGCTGTCCTGGAATACTTCTGTAGACAAGGCTGATCTCAAACTCAGAGATCCTCCAGCCTCTGCCTCCCATGTGCTGGGTTTGCAGATGTATACCACCACTGTCCAGTGCAGTCAGCATCCTTGACCATTGAGGCTCCTCCTCTCCATCCCCTACTCCTGCTTTTTCTTTATGGTACTTTATTTACTTTTTTTGACAGGGTCTCACTATGTAGCCCTGGCTATCCTGGAATTCACTCTGTAGACCAGGCTGGCCTGGAACTCACAAAGGTCTACTTGTTTCGGTTTTCTGAGTGCTGGAATTAAAGGCCTGCATCACCATGCCTCCCCCCCCAGTTGTTCTTTATATATATTATAAATTCTTTATATATAGTATATATAAATAATATATAATATATAATATATAATATAAATATATAAATAATATATATTATTCTTTATGTATATTTATATATATAAAATACTGATTTTTTTCTCTTGTCCTAAATCCTAACCCCATGTCCATTCCATGGAAAACCACACTGCTTCTACTCTCTTAGAGACACACGAGTCTTATTTCACCTCCTCTGACATTTCCCTTTCCCAACTCACTGCCTCTCTCAACTTGGATGACTATAAGGGACCTCCCTAGAAACTGTTCTTCACCTAGCAGCTGGTAAGATCCCTGTGAGGTAGCACATGTCAGCATGCTGCTCAAACTTTGCACTTATTCCTGACACAACCCAGGGATAAACCCGGAGTTCACCATGTGACTGACAAGGCCCACTATCTGGTCTACCTCCTTGGTGGCTCCTTCTCCCACCATGTGCTGTATCCCTTCTACTCACTCCCAGCATGCTCTCTTTCTTCTGACCTTTGCTTCTGCTGAGCCCTCTGCCTCGAACACTAGGCACCCGAGGCACAGGCTTGGCTAACATGCCACATCCTTCCAGACTCTGCATATCTCCTGAGTGTTAGCCCTGACTCTTCCATTAAACACAGTGTCCCTCCCTTACCTGCCCCTTTCCTCAGTGCTTACCACTTTTTAATAAATTCTAGAATTCATTTAGTATAGTATCTTGTTATCTCTGATGGAAAGATCCTAGTTGATGTGGAATGTCTTTCTGTACACTGTGAATATGCTTTATTACCATTGGTTAATAATGAAGCTGTTTTGACCTATGGCAAGGCAGGTTAGAGGCAGGCAGGCAATCCAAGCAAAGATAAAGGAGGGAGGAATCAGAGAGTAGATGTCAGAAGCCACAGAGGAAGGAAGATGAGAATGCTGTTCTGAGAAAAGGCACCAAGCCAGGTGGCTAAACATAGACAGATAAGACTGACATGTTAATCTAAGTGAAAGAGCTAGACAATAATATGCCTGAGCTATAGGCCAAGCAGCTTATATTTAATCTAAGCCTCTTTATATAATTATTTGGGACTAAGGGACTATAGATCAAGACCTTGGTTCTGAACCTTGAGGCTAAGGCCGGCCCAGAAACTTCTGACTACAAATGGCACCCAACATGGGCATGAACCAATAACCCTGGGATTAAGAGTCCCGTGCTCTACTGACTGAGCTAACTGGGCAGTAACTCTGGCCATGTGTATCTCCAGCCTGTGCATTTTTTTTTTTTTTGCAAATTTGTGCCCCAAAAGTTGAGCACCAGATGTTGCACAAATTCTATTTAGTATTATAAATAAAAACCCGGAGTCAGATATTGGAGAAAAATATCAGAGAAAAACAGGAAACAACCACAGCCAATTCTTACCCGGTCAACCCCTCAGACTGAACAAGGTAAGTCCTGTCTTCACAGGTCCTCAGACTGACTGGTTGCTCAGACAGAATGGCTGAACTTCTTCTCCTGCCTCATAATTCTTTCCCTCACCTAGCTATTTCACTTCTTGGTTCAACTCTCCTAGAGCTAAGATTAAAGGTGTGAGCTGCCACTGCCTGGTTGTTAGGCCTGAACTCAGCGAGACCCAGATGAATCTCTGTCTCCCAAGTGATGGGGATAAAGGTGTGGGTCACCACTCCCTGACCTTCATGGCTTGGCTCTGTAAATGGCTTGTCCTCTGATATTTCAGACTATTTTTATTAAATATACAATATATCACCACTGTTTTGTTTTCCGACATATCCCAAGCATCATCAAAAATACCTAGAGGGGCTAGGTGGGGATGCAGAAGAGACCTTTGTTCAATAAATGAATTAATTTCTAGCCCCAGGAATTTGGGTGGACAAATGGAGGAAGCAGGTCACCTCTGTTTTCTGGTAGAGTGAATACTATCTTTTACTACATGAGAAAACTATATTACGGAGCTACCAAAGCCACCACTTGGCTGATGGTTAAGACCAAGGGTCACCCCCAAACTATCCCTGTCCCTTCAGAGTTGAAAGAAGCTACCAATATCGGGAGCAGAAACCCCTCTGTGTGCCTAGTGCATACAATCATAGACAAATGAATATTCCCCGTGGGCCAGTTAACAATGATGTTTAGTGCTGACAAACGACCAGCGTCAGGAGTCACCTGGGATATGGGCTTTTGGGCATGCTAACAACAGATGGTCATACTGTTGACATGGAGACACACATCTTAACTGTGGGCAGCTTTGAAGCTCCTTCTGCCATGGCTCCCTGGCATTGGTACACTATAACATCAAACTGTGAGCAAAAATAAATCCTTCCTTAGGCGACTGATGCAGGCCTAGCTGTGTGAGTTCAAGGCCAGCCTGGTCTACAAAGTAAGTTACAGAATAGCCAGGGCTTCTCAGAGAAACCCTGTCTGGAAAAACCAACCAACCAACAAAACCCCGTTCTGTCCTCAATAACTCTTGCCAGAGTATTTTACCACAGCAACAGGAAAGAAGTGAAAACAAGCCTTCATGATTTCCATCCAGCAGACGAGGAAGTCCATGCTATGGGTGGCTGAGGGATTTGCTGAAGACCCGCAGCTAATGAGTGGTGGAGCTCAGATGCTAAAGCATTTGACAGAGAAGCTGCTTCTGACTGGTCTCCACCACCCTGACATGGAACTACGGTCTCCTAGCTGCTCAGGTCCTCCCTCCACAGCCTCCCCCTCCATTTCCCACCAGAACCCTACCTGGATATGGTGATGAGACAGGCGGAAGATCTCCTGGGCCATCAGCAAAGTCTTTGAGTCCATTACCAGATACAGCAGGTGCAGGAGAGCAAGGAAGCCGGCGCCCCGCAGGTCTGTAGCTGGATTTGCTCCTGTGGCAGGAATCAGGGCATAACAGTGAGCCAGGATGGAGGCTGCCTTGATCCCTTAAAATCACTCCCAGGCTAAGGCTGGAAAACGGTCCTGACACGGGCCCTGCTGGGCTAGCAGAGACTGAGAGGCACAGCCCACTTCCAGACACACTCTGATGGGCTCTATGGGACCAAACAAGCCCATCCTTCAGTCCTTAGGACTACACTGGCAGTTTTCTTCTGTTCCCACAGCTACAGTCATTTCCCCACATAACTACCAGCATGATTGTTACAAAGGGGTGTAGCTCAGCAGGCAGACTGATTGCCTATCATACATGAGGGCCTGGGTACCATCTCCAGCAGAGTATAAACTGGGCATGCTTGTCAACATGCCTGTGATCCCAGAACTACATGCCTGTCAGTCATCCCAGCACTTGGGAGGCAGAGGCAAGAGGATGAGATATTCTAGGTCATCCTTGTCTGCATGGCAAGTTCAAGGCCAGCCGAGAAATAGGAGACACAGGCCTGTCCTTACTCATATACCACCACCATGTTAAGACACAGCAGGAAGGTCCTTGGCAGACATCAAGTGGATGTCTTCACAGCCATCAGAATCATGAGCCAAATAAGCTTCTCATTTCTACACTTGACCCAGTCTGAAGCATGTTGTAATAGCATTGGAAAACAGGCCATGAGCAGATCAAAAAGGTTCCCCTGAAAGGTGGCTGAAGAAAAGCAGTGTAGTGGAATTATGCTGGTAATGTTGTAAATATTTGTCCCACCTATGGGTTTAAGAAAAAGCTGATTTGCTGAAAGCAGACAGGAAGTGTGGGCAGGGCTACCAGACTGGGAGAATCTCAGAGCAGAGCAGACACACCAGACAGATTCCACAGAGTCATCAGAGCTGCTGGGAGGTGCAGAGGAAAGAAGTTGAAATGCTGCTCTGAGAAAAAGTACCAAGCTGCATGGCTGAACATGGAATAGTTCAAGAGCAAGAGCTAGCTAGCAATATGCCTGGGCCCTAGGTCAATCAGCAGAAAATTAACATAAATGTCTGTGTCTCTGGGTGACTGTGAGTGTTTCTGCTGAACTGCCAGACTGCTGGCCAAACCTCTGGTCTAGATTGCAAAGTCTGGGCCAGAAACCTCTTAAAACAGGGCAGCTAGCAAGACATGGAATTTAGATAACATCTAACCTCCAACCAAACTAGAGAGATACACATGGCCCACACCTCCTCCTCTTCCTCAGCAGAGGCCCAGTGAGGGCCCAGGCCTCTTCCCTTGTCTGAATGAACCCAGGAAGCCCTTAGTGGCATTAGAGAAAGCAAGGTGTGGAGGTCAGTTTTTACCCTGCCTAGTGGTAAGGGACCTCCTCCCCCACATCCCTTCAGTGGAGGGGCACAGGAGAAGCGTAACAAAGCCCCGATACTGCACCCAGCTACTGGTATTAATACTAATAGAAGATGAATACATTATTTGGGCTTTCACCTAGTGAGTGGTATCAGTCCTTACTCCCTGGCCCAGTGCTGGAGGAGGCAGGAAGAGGAGAGATAAAGTCAGAGACTTCTAATGCCTGGAATGTCCAGGGTACGACTGACCATGCACTATGGCAGCCCTGGTGGCCTGGAACACTATTTAGAACAGGCTGACTTCAAACTCACAGAGATCTGCCTGATTATGCCTCCTGGGTGCTAGGATTAAAGGTTCCATGCCTTGCAATATAGTTTCTTATTCTTTACAAAGGTAATGATAGGATTTGGGGGAAAAGTCGTATAGGGCTGAGGATGCAGCTCAGAGGATAGACTGGTTATCTAGCATGTAAAAAAGCCCTGGGTTATGTCTAGTACTACATAAACTGGGTGTGGTGGGACTACCAGCTAGGGAGGGAAAATAGAAGAATCAAACTTCAAGGTCAGACCATTGCTGAGCATGAGTCTGAGGCCAGGCTTAGCCTATACAAGACCCAATAGGGGCTGGAGAGATGGCTCAGCGTTTAAGAGCACCGTCTGCTCTTCCAGAGGACCCGGGTTCGATTCCCAGCACCCACAGGGCAGCTAACAACTGTCTGTAGTTCCAGTTCCAGACAAACACCAAGGCAAATAAATAAGTAAATAAAGTTAAAAAAAAAAAAAGACCCTATTAAAAAAAAAAAAAAAAAGCCAAGTAGTAATGGCGTATGCCTCAGGAGGCAGAAGCAGTGGACCTCTATGAGTTGAGACCAGCCTGGTCTACAAATTGAGTTCCAGAACAGCCAGGGTTGTCACACAGAGACACCCTGTCTTAAAAACAAAACAAAAAAAGAAGAAGAAAAGGAGAGAACAGAAGTAAACCAGATTGAAATGACATCACTCCATATGTCCCATCTCACACCACCGAAGGGTTTACTAACAGAGGGCAGAGCTCCAAGTGACAAGTGCTCTGGCCCTCTCTGGCCCTCAGCTGTACTCGGCACACCCCTGTGATGCTCCTGGGGCCCTTGACTACATGTTCCATCTCACTCAAGATGGCCTCTCCCCTGGAATCTAGAATTCACTGGACAAGGGAAGCAAGGCAGGTACTCTTTGCTCACCCTGGAAGCCCAGGTCTTCCCAGTGGTCTCCATGAAGGGCACAGTCAAACTTGGAGCCGGTCAGCTTCTTGTAGATGGTCTGGAGCACTCGGCCATGCATTGGGTCTTGGCTATCCAGGCCACCTGCCCCGAAACACACACACACTTCCTGCTAGGCTGTCCTCAGGAAGAAACAGTGCTTCCTGGAGAATGAGAAACTGGACTATGTTCGAGATATGCTATTATCCAAATAGGCAAGAGCCTCAGTGTGTGCCCTGGGGCTGCCCCTAGCACTCACACTGAGCAATGGTGAAGATCAAGTCTCTTTCTTCCCGAAGGCCCTGGTGCAGCTTTGGTGGCCCAAACAGGCAATGCCGGAGGGCGGCAAGCCCAGTCCTGCGAATAGTTGGCTGGATTCTTTTCTGGGAAGAGAAGCACAGACAATCCACTAAAACTGTTATCAAGCAGGGGCTATTCCCCAGCTAGTGTCTGATACGGGAAAGGAGTCAGAAGCCCTGAGGTTAAGTGAGACTGCAGAGACAGGCATTTCCAGCTCCCAGATTCTTTGCCAGATGTCCTTAGGTGCAGACCTTCCCGGCCATTTCTCTGCATTTGGTTTCTTGGACTTTTTCAGAACCAGCTATTGACAACCAGGGAGGCTGTGGCCACATGGAATCTCAGCTATGGACAGGCAAAAGAAGGCTTAGGGTCTGTGTCTGCCCTTCACATGGATGTCAATCTGTTCCTCTGAGGATATGGTCCTTCCCCTCTTCCATGATGCTAAGGCCAGTGGGCATTCATGAGTTAGATGTCCCTTCTAGACTACATCACGCTGGCTCCCTAAAGTCAGGGCCACCACCGCGTGCTTTCCAAGGTTCTGGGTTTTGACATTCTTCTTCTGTACCAGTGTCTGTCCCTTTGGCCTCTTTCATGATCTAGGCCTTAGGCTGACCCACACTCTGCTAAAGTACAGGTCACTCAAGACATCCTAGGATACCGCCAGTGTGCTTGGTCTCCTAATACTCCTTTTTACAATTCTACCTTACTATTAGTGTGTGTGTGTGTGTGTGTGTGTGTGTGTGTGTGTGTATGTGATGGGCAGGTATGTCATGACTCGTGTGTGGAGGTCTGTTTTCTCTCCTAGCTTTCTATGGGTTCTGGGATCTACCTCAGACTGTGTGGCTTGTACGGCAAGGGCCTTTACCCACCGGATCATCTTGCTAGCTCACACAACTTTTCTTTGTTTTGAGACAGAGTTTCTCTGTGTAGCTCAGGCTAGCTTTGAACTTATGATCTTCCTGCTTCAGCCTCCTGAGTGCTAGAATTACAGATGTGTGCCATCATACTCAGTACTCATATCTTTTTAAAAATGTATTTCTTGTGTATGAGTGTTTTGCTCTAATGTATGTTTGTGTAACATGTGCATATCTCGTACCTGAGGTCAAATCCCCTGGCCTGGATGGTTGTGAGCTGACAATAGATTTTGGGAATCAAACCTGAGTCTGCAAAAAACAGTGCTCTTAACCTCTAAGCCATCTATCTCTCCAGTCCCCGACATCTTTCCTAAATTCCTAAATTACATTGGGTGTGGTGGTGCATGCTTGAAACGCTAATACTTGTGAGGTGAGGAAGGAGGATTGCCTTGGATTTATCACCAGCCCTGGCAATAGAGTGAGTACCACTTCAGCCAGGGCTACATAACAAGATTCTGTTTCAAAAATAAATAAATAAGTGTAATTAAATTCCCAAATATCCCCTGGCTCCTGTTACGACTTTTCTTCATTTGCTGTGGATCTTTAGTGCCTTGCTCCTTGGCCACTCTCTCTTGCCTCTCCAAGATGCTCCCCAGACTTTGGCTCCATACTTCCCATCTCTAAGAGGGAAACCCTGGAGATATCTGCATGTTCTGAACCACAGCACTACAAGAGTTCCTCAGGCTCAGTTCCACAAAGGCTAGCAGGGTCCTAACTGGTTCTCAGAGATGGCTCATGGGTGAATAAGAACACTTGTTTTTCCAAAAGACCTGGGTTTGGTTCCCAGACTAACATCACATCAGATGGCTCACAAATACTTGTTCCAGAGGACCTAACAGCCTCTGGCCACCACAAGGCACTTGCACACACATAATCAATCAGTCAGCCATGCGTTTTTAGCTTGGAGCACACTCTGTAGCTGGCCTTAAGCATAAGGCAACCCTCTTGCCTCAGTTTCTCCAATGCTAGGATTATAAGTATGAACCACCAAACCTGGTTCTTTGGCTACCTGAGATCCTGTGCCCTAAGCCTTCTTAGGTGAGAGAGGGTCCAGTGCCCAGCAAGCTTAGGAAGCAGGAGAAGGCTGGAGGCCCACACCTGCCTACAGTCATACCTTGAAGGAGGAGAGGTCCACGGTCTGGAAGTGTTGCAGGGCCTCACTGAAGGAGATGAGCTGGCCAGGTTGCTGGGAGCTGAGCCCACTCTCTAGGAAACAAGAGAAGACACTCAAGGGTTTGGGATGGCAGCTGTCCTGACATCAAACACCTACTGATGGCCAGCCAGCTGGTTGTCACCTCTAAACCAAGCACTGGCTACCAACTTGTCACCAGCAATTCAGGTGGCGGCTGGTGCCACTCACTATGACGTCTCTCCTGAGCTTGGTGAAGATGGCCTCTACTCTTCTTTAGTTCCATCCAAATCTGTCAGAACAAGACTTGAGGCAGTTCACCTCAGCCTTCAGCCTGCCAGCAGATGGCTTTCACAGGAGACCCCACTGCTCACGTCCATCCCCGTGCCCCTTCCGGGGCTAACCCTGACCAAGACTCTCTTGTCTTCCTTCAGCAGTGGGTGGAGACTGGGCAGCAATGGAAGCCTTGCCCTGTGCTGTTCTTTCCTACTTCATGCAGTAGGAGATTGATTCAGGATCTGTGGAAGAGACTACTCTATGTCATAACTAAGATGAGGACATTCAAGGATTAAGCTTCTAATCCCACCCACAGCTGCACTGCTGTCCTGGACAGTGCCATTTACACTCTTACCTGTGTCTGGATGGACGGTGTCCACTACTTCCCATTCTTCCTGGGCTCTGAGCACCTCCGAACTTACAACTGCAACAGCCAGAAACGGAGTCTGTGAGGTCTGAGTGTGTGGGGCTACTCTCTCTCACACAGCCCTCCCCTCCAAACCAGAGCTGCCCTTCTGGTCAAAGGGCCTCAGAAGGCGGTAAGGATTAGACCAGGTTGTCATGTCTGAAGCCTGGTGGCTTCGTGAGAGAGACCAGGAAGAGAAAAGGAAGTCCTTAGACATTGTAGAGTCACAGAAAAAGGGTTTGGGGAGCAGCAATCCACAGGGATTCCCAGGGAGGCCTCAGTACAGAAGCAAAGAGCAATGGAAAACCAAGTAGTCCAGAGAAAGCTGAAGAAGCCATCTTAAAAGTCGGGCTGGGCTGGGATGTGGCTCAGCTGGTAGCGTGCTTACCTAACACGCATAAAGCCCCTAGTGCAATCCCCAATACTGCACACCCCAGGCATGGTGCTGTACGCCTGGAGTCAGTCCAGGTGTGTGAGGGACAGAGGATAAGAAGGCAGCTGGGGACCAAGACCCTGTCTTTAAAACACTAATAAAATATGCTATTTATTATTTATGTGTACATCTTTCTGTGTGCATACAGTAATGGCCAGAAGAGGGCGCTGGCTTCCCTGGAGCGGAGTCACAGGTAGTTGTGAATCACCTGACTAGGGAGCTCAGAACTGAACTCTGGTCCCCTGAAACAGCATCAAGTACTATTAACCACTGAGCTATCTCTCCAGCCTCAACATTAAAAAGAAAAATTAAGTAACATTTTAATTTGGGACAAAAGTCTTGTGTGTCCGTTTTTTTTTTTTTTTTTTTTCCAGGAAATAGTTTCAGAAAGGTGAGCAGGGGGCTGGAGAGATGGCTCAGCGGTTAAGAGCACTGACTGTTCTTCCTGGAGGACCTGAGTTCGAGTCCCAACATCCACATGGCAGCTAACAACTGTTTGTAATTCCAAGATCTGACATCCTTACACAGTTAAACATGCAGGCAAAACACCAATTCACATAAAATAAAAATAAATATTTTTTAAAAAAAGAAAGGTGAGCAGGCATGGTGGAACAAGTCTTTAGTCCCAGCACTTCAGAGGCAGAGGCAGGAGAATCTCTGAGTTAATGCATGGCCAGCCGAGTCTACAAAGAGAAGTCTAGGCCAACCTGGGATACACCTTGTTTCAAAAAAGAAAAAAAAGAAGAGGAAGAAGAAAGAATGGAGGGATGAGCCGTACAAAAATAAACGGAAAATGAAGGAGCACCTTCCCACTGTTGCCCTGTGTAGAGCATAGGTCCCACTGCACAGGATCCTTCCCAACAGTGGCCACCAAGTTGTTGGCTGTTCAAAAGATGGCGTTAAGTTTTGTTTAGATGGTTTTGGTTGTTGTTGAAGCAGAATATTCCTCTATGGCCCAGACTTGCCTCAAACTCAGCTTTTCCTGCCTTGGCCTCCAGTGCAGAGGCATGCCTGCTGCAGGTACCTGTAGAAGGACTCACTTTGGTATTTAATTATCCTTTGTCTCCTGTTACTCACTAAATAGTTGGAAACAGCCTCATGGGAAGCTTGAGTGCTGCTGTCTTAAGAGATCTGACTAAGGAGTGCATGGAGGGGCCATGCATGCATGGTGGGCCTTCAGTCTCAGCACTCTGGAGGAGTGCAGGGGAAATCTGTGAGTTCAAATCCACTCCTGGCTACAAAGGGCTACCAACTGGGCTCCAGCTCTAGTCCATTTCATGTAACTATAGCTTTGTCTTGTTAGGGACTGAGAAAGCATCTAGAACAATAGCCCCCTGTTGCCCTAAGCAAACAGCACCTGGAGTCTGGCAAAACTGTCTTCACAAATACTCCCCCGATAAGCACAAAGTAGCACAATGGCCAAAGGAACAGCCAGCTCTCTCCCGACCTTGGGACTCAGCCCTTGCTGTTGGTGACACATCAAATGACTCAAACAATAATTAAAACACTACATTGTCTGTTACATGTAATTATTTATTTACTGACATGGTGTCCCCTGTGTAGCCCTGGCTGGTCTGGAACATTCTTACAGAACAGGCTACCTTTAAACCTGCAGCCACCCTTCCATCTCACCCCTGAGTGCTGGGTACACAAGTGTGTCCCATTTAGTGGGGTCTCTGCTATGCTGATTTCCTCTGTTATTTTCCTTTTAGATTTTACAAACCAGAAGTTTAAGATCATAAGTTAGAAGAAAAGTCACATAATTGAATCATAAGTACATGGAGTAGCAAAATATTTAATAGCTATAATTGAACTTGTTTCAGCTTTCACAAAAGAATTTTCCTTTGGGTAAAATGTGTCCACTCTGGTGTGACTTAGAGAATGGTGATGCTTAAGAGCCGTGTTAGAAAACTTCAAGCCTTTTCTTTACTTATCAGTCTCGGGTGTATGACTGTGCTTGTGTGAGCACACATGTGCACACACATGGATGACAAACGATAACTTGGAGGTTGGTTCCTTCCTCCTACCTTTCTGTGGATTCTGGGAATCGAACTCCTGGCATCTGACTTACACAGCAAGCCCTACCTACACCTGCCAGCCCGGAAACTCCTATCAGCTCTGGAGTACGACAACACCTTGAACTGCTGAACGTGAAATCTACCAACTGCTGGTTTCATATTTGTGTCATCTTTGCAAATGTATCAGTTTCAAATGTCCTGCCATAAGTGACCCATCAATCTGACATATTAGAAAGTAGGACACTGTGCCAACCAGAAGCACAGGAGTTCTTATGCGAAATCTTGGCCTTAAAGGAGACCAGCCAGAGATCAGCCAGCCATGGGAGTTCATGCCTGTAACCCCAGCACATAGGAAGACTTCTGTGAATTTGGGCTAGCTTGGTGTATGGTGAGGCCAGTCTTAAAAATAGTAGCAAGAAAAAATTAATAACACAAAGATTGAAAAGAATACTAAACAACCCATTGCCCAGTCTGCCATAGTCAAAGCTTTTAGTTTATCACGTGTATTCATAGCTTTCACAAAGTGACCATGTACAAATAGACCATGTGTCTGTTGCTCGGGTCTATTTTTCGTCCTCTCCAGAAGACTTCATTTTGACTTCTATGAAAATTACAATTAAGACAATGCCAGGCATGATGTCACACATCTGTAATCCAGCACTCAGGAAGTGGAGGCAGAGGCAGCAGGATCTTTTTGAGTTGGAGGCCAGCCTGATCTACTTAGAATGTCTCAGAACAGAACAAGAAGCACAGGAACTAGAAGAGACATTGTGGATGTAAGTGTTCTTTTGTCCTGTGATACCTGGCACCATTTGGGGACTCAAGCAGGAGGTAGGACACCAGATGCAGCCCCTTCTGAACTTCAGTGAACCCCAGTGTCTGTTTCTTTCTTTCTTTTCTTTTTTTTAGGTAGCCCTGGGTGGTCTTGAACTCACAATCTAGCCAAGAATACCCTTAAGCTTCTGACCTGTCTACCTCTACTTCCCAAGCGCTGGAGATATAGGCATGTGCAACCATGCCTGCTTAAATCCCTATTCCATGTAAAATCACCCAGCCTCTGGTACTTCGTTATAGTCACAAAGGTAGATTGACAGATCAGACTTGCAGATTAAATAAAACACTACCAAATGCTAATGAAGCCTGAGGAGAGAGCAGCTGGAAGGGGAGAGGCCTCATTGCTGCTGCTTACTAATCGTATTTTTTGGGGCCAAATTACATCTGTGCATTCTCATGGGATTGTTGTAAACGAGGCAACTCTCTAGCTTCTTACAAGAATATGAAGCCTAGAGGTGAGAGTTAAACAAATGTTTACTGTTGTTATTGACACAGTCATGGTCTCAGGGCCAGCAAGTTAGTGGGATCAGGGGAAATGAATTTAGAGTCCTAAGGAACGAACTGCTAGGAAATTCCATCTTGCTATTTCCAGCCTTGGGGTAGCAGACACTGAGACTCGGAGTGACTTAGCTATATAAGGTCCACAGGAGTTGGTCTTGCATGAATAGAGAAAGTGAAGTTCGAGTCTGGAGAGATGGCTCAGTGATTAAGAGCACTGGCTGCTCTTCCAGAGGTCCTGAGTTCAATTCCCAGCACCCACATGGTGGCTCACAACCATCTATAATGACATCTGGTACCCTCTTCTGACCTGCATTGCAGTCATACATGCAAGTATAACACTGTATACATAATAAATAAATATTTTTTTAAAAAAAGAAAATGAAGTTGAACCTTTAGCATGCAAGAGTACGGGAGATAAAGATGAGGAACAAAGTGGCTGAACAAAAAGAGACGGATGAGGGGTTGGGGATTCGGCTCAGAGCATCTGCCTAGCAAGCAAAAGGGTTTGGTTCTCAGATCCCCTCCATGACAGCAAAGGCTTATCGTTAAAGCACTTGTTGATCTTCCAAAGGATCTGAGTTTGGTTCCTAGTACCCATTCCGGGAGCTCACAGCTGACAGTAACTCTGGCTTCAAAGCATCCAAACCCTACCCTCTCCTGGCTTCCGAAGGCACCTAGTAACACTCTCTCTCTCTCTCTCTCTCTCTCTCTCTCTCTCTCTCTCTCATTCTTTTAAAAAGAGAGAATGTAAATCAAGTGGCGCACTCATATAATCCCAGCACTAGGAAGGCAGAGGCAGAGAACACATCAAGTTCAAAGCCAACCTGGTCTACGGAGTGAGTTAGTTCTAGGACGGACAGGGCTGCACAACAAAGCAAAAACAACTGAGGAGTGTGAACGCGGGGAAAGTGTCGAGGCTGAGCACAGCCTTCCTACCTTCGACCCTGGCTCCCAGCATCTTATCTTTATGACTAATAGACCCATTTCTCAACCCTGTGCTCCCTCACCTACAAGCAGTCTGAGCACATTGGTGAGCCAGGAGCAGAGAAAACCTTGGCCGGAGGGCGAAGGAATTTGCCAATTAAGACAGTTATGCAACAGAGCGCTCAAGATCTCAGCTAGCTTATCCAGCTGGGGCCTAAAATCTGGAGAGAGGCGGCCAAGGCACGCATGCACTGTCTGTCGTCTTGGAGCCTGGCCAAGCCTCCTGGCTCTGAAGCTGATCCTGACATAGAGACTCACAGGAGTGTGTGTATATAAAGCAAATATCTCAAGGATAACTCACACAGCTCACGTTTTCCTTTTTCTTCCTTTCTTTTACTATTTAATCGACTCCTTTATTTTGTCTCTCCCATCAACTGAACAGCACATTAGTCATTTTGTAAATGTAGATTAGCCAAGAGCATTACTTTTGGGGGGTTGGGGTGTATTGAGAAAGGGTTTCAGTGTTCAGTGGGTAACAGTCCTGGCTGTCCTGGAACTCGCTCTGTAGACCAGGCTGGCCTCAAACTCACAGAACCCCACATGCCTCTGCCTCCTGAGTGCTGGGGTTAAAGGCATGTGCCATCACATCTGGCCCTGTACTGCATGATTTTCAGACTGTCCTCAAGGATGAGAATTGTTTACATTTCCACTGCAGAGTCAGTGAGATAGATATAGCTCAGAGCCTCCAAGGCTGTGACCTGAGTTCATCCTGGAATCCAACTGCTGGGAGAAAGGGACCAACCCCAGCAAGTCATCCTCGGCTTGTACTCCCCCGCCCCAAACAAGTATATGTAATTTAAAAATATTCACTATAAACAGACATTATTAAATGGCTTGCCCAGAAGCACCCAGCAACCACCAACAGATAAACTTGCTCTAACCCAGCATTGTTTCTAATTTTTTGGGGGGGATTATACAAACAAAATTCTGAAAGAGCATGAGCAAGGGTGATTCAGACATTGGAAAGTGGATCCTCAGGGGCTCTCTCTGATCAGGGCCCATCCAAACCCTAAAGGCCCTGGGAGTCCTTACCGCCTGGCTGCCATCCATTGGTTTCTGTGGTCAGGGCCTGGAGAATGCCATGGTTCTTCAGCTCTGAGATCTGTAGGGGCAGGGGACCTTTAGAGTGAGGGTAGACTCCCTGTCCCCCCGCCACACACACACAGCTCTTCTCACCCACTATTTATGAAATATCCTGAAAACTACAGGCTGGAAGAATATAGCCCGATCTGATAGGCTGATTAAAAAGTGTGTGTGTGTGTGTGTGTGTGTGTGTGTGTGTGTGTGTGTGTGTGCATGCACATTCATGCAGACCAGAGGTTAACCTTGGGTGTTCTTTCTCAGGAGACTTCCACTTTGCTTTTTTTTTTTTTTTTTTAACTTTATTTATTTTTTTATTTGCCTTGGTGTTTGCCTGGAACTGGAACTAAAGACAGTTGTTAGCTGCCATGTGGGTGCTGGGAACCGAACCCGGGTCCTCTGGAAGAACAGCCGTTGCTCTTAACCGATGAGCCATCTCTCCAGCCCCTCCACTTTGCTTTTTGCAGCAGCATCTCTCACTGGTATCTGGGGCTCCCTGGTTTGGCTAGACTAGCTACCCAGTGAGCCCCAAGATCCTCCTGCCTCTGCCTCCACAGAACTAGATTATAAGCACATTCCACCATGCCTGGTCTTTTATGTGGATCAAACCCAGGGCTGCACATGGGCAAGACAAGCACTTTACTGACTGTTCCCTCATTCCTAATATGTCTGTATACACTCACTTACATCTGCAAGTGCTGGGGATGGAACGCAGAGCCTAGTGCGTACTAAGCACATATTCTACACTGAGCCACCCCCCACCCCCAGTTCTAAGTTCAATCTTGCTTTTGTTCAAGACAAAGTATAGCTATGTAGTACAGGCAGGCCTTGAACTCGTCTTCTGCCTCAGACTCTCAGATGCTGGGACTTACAGGCCTGCTACCTCCTCCAGCTGATAAATGATTCTTAAAGTGGAGTTTCTGAAAAACTGACTGTGAAGTGTCACTGTGCGGGACAAATTAATGCCCCTGTTGAATGATAAGTAAACACAAATGCACACAACTCCTCTGAGACTGTGGTGTGCCACTGACATCCCTAGTGCATTCTATGCTCATCCTCTGGGTGGTATGATCTTATCTGGTAGACACTGGGCGGTAAGTCTGTGCTTTCCCAGATGTGAGCTCCTGGAGTCTGTGCCCTGGAGTCCCCAAACACAAAAGCTATTTTGTCAGGAGAGGCACTGAAGGGCGGGTGATACATACAGGAATTCCTCTGAAAACCACAAGTGCACCGCTGTCCTTGTACAATGAAGAGTGCCCAGCAGAGACACTTTCCACCTGCAAGACAGACAGACAGACAGACCAGGGTCAACTTCTGGCAGTGATCTCCCTCGGACCATAGTTTAAATTTCTCATCCTTTCCTAGGATCACAAAGAAGTAAACTTCAGAGAAATCAGGTACGATACTATAAAGACAAACCTGTAGGCATCGTGGGATAGGTGGGAGGCAGAGGCAGGAGGCCAGCCTGGGCTACACAAGAGCCCAGCTCATCCATCATCTCCCACAGAGCTTGAGCCACTGGGTTCATACGGTCTAAAGATAAGCATGTGGTTGGCACAGCACTGTGTAGCAGGAATATGGCTCGGGTCCACACAAGAGAAAGGAGACAAAGGCTGGAAGAGGGAGGGAAACACTAAGAGCTAGTAAGTTAAAAACAAATATTTAGCACTGGAGAGGTGGCACAGAGGTTAAGAGCACTGTCTGTTCTTCCGGAGGACCTGAGTTCGAGTCCCAGCATCCACATGGCAGCTAACAACTGTCTGTAATTCCAAGATCTGACACCCTTACACAGTTATACATGCAGGCAAAACACCAATTCACATAAAATAAAAATAATTAAAAAAAAACCCAAACATTTAAAAAAGCAGGTGCCATGGAGGAAGAGTCAGCTTTATCTAAATGTGTGGGCCCTGAAAGGTCCAAGTGCCCCGTTGCTCCTCCACACCCACAAACACCTGAGCAGAACACTGGACTGTGGTGTCTTGTTTTTTTAAATTAAGGGGAGATGATGAATTTGGGATGGGTGGGGAGTGGCTCTGGGAAGAGTTGGGGGCTGAAGTAGGGGGCAAATAAGAGCAAAAGTATATATTTTGCATACATGTACAAAATTCTTGGACAATTAATAAAATAAAATTTAAAACACACACAGGAGATTCTGTCTCAAACCAACCACTTAATCATATCCACAACCAAAACAAGCCGAGAGTGGTAGTACTGCCTCACACACACACACACACACACACACACACACACACACACACACACACACACACAGGAACACATATACACACACACCACAAAACTAGACCTAGTAGAAACTACATTATTTAAATAAAAAGTATCTTAAATAATGTTAAGTGTGAGGTGTGTGTAGGTAGAAGTGTGACAGAACCCAACATAAAGTATCTATCCTCACTTCCCACCTTGCTTTGAGGCAGAGTCTCTTATTCCCTGCTGGTGTGCCAGGCTAGCAGGGCCCTTGAGGGGTTCCACCTCTACCTCCCATCTCCCCACAGGGATTACAGGCACGGGTACCATATCTGGTTACATGGGTTCTGGGAATCAAATTCACATCCTCGGGTCACACAGCAGGCGCATAACTCACCGAGCTCAGAAACGCATTGTCATTATTTTCAAATTATATCTTATGTGTCGTGTGTGTGTGTGTGTGTGTGTGTGTGTGTGTGTGTGTGTGTCTTTCCATGTATCTGGGAGTCTGCATGTGTGTGCAGGTGCTCAGGGCCAGGTGAAGGCCCAGATCCTTCTGTTACTGTTACAAGCCCTCTGCTATGGGTGCTGGGAACTGAACCCAGGTCCTCTAGAAGTGTAGCAGGTCCCAACTGCTGAGCTGTCTCTCCAGCCCCAAGCATTTTTTTTTTTAAACACAGATGTGATGACTATTCTTGGTTGTCAATTTGAGTACATCTAGAATTAACTAAACCCAAGCTGCTGCATACAGCTGTGAGGGATTTTTCTGAAGTGGGAAGACCCACCTTAACTCTGTCTACCCCTGCTGCTGGCAGCCCACATGAAGGACAGGAAGAAGCTTTGGCTTCCCGTGCTGGCCCTTGCCTCTCT
>PVIH01001432.1:45586-235844 GCA_004025045.1 Sigmodon hispidus
ACACACACACACACACACACACACACACACACACACACACACACACACACACACCCCAGGACCATGGCCTGTAAGCCCCTCTCTCTCTCTCTCTCTCTCTCACACACACACACACACACACACACACACATACACACACACCCCTCCCCCTCAGTTCTGTCCCCTAGAGAACCCTGATACATATGAATAAATGACAGGAACTATTCTGAGTTAATGCTTCAATAGTTAGGTTATCAAAGGTCAAAAGCTGTAATAATTTTTTTTTTTTTTTTTTTTTTTTTTTTTTTTTTTTTTTTTTTTTTTTTTTTTTTTTTTTTTTTTTTGTCTAGAGGATCAAGGGTTACAACTCACCAGATGCAGGTGTGTTTAACTTCTTGACCTTGTTACAGACATTGCCATCTATACAATTCACATTCAACAACCACACAATCAAGTTATAAAAAAGAAAAAATTTCAAGATAGATGTTCTAATGCTGTAAATGTCTTCTCGAAGAATGTAGGGTAGCCAGGTAATGACGACACACGCCTTTAATCCTAGCACTTGGGAGGCCGAGGCAGATGGATCTCTATGATGCAGGGTTTTTATGTGGAACAGCCCTGGCTGTCCTGGAACTTACTCTGTAGCCCAGGCTGGCCTCAGACTCATAGAGATCCACCTGCCTCTGCCTCCCAAGTGCTGGGATTAAAGCCACCATGTCCGACTCTTCTATTTTGATGTTTAAAAATTAAGTGTGTGTATCTGTGTGGCTGTGTGTCACGTGTGTGCAGATGCCTGCAGAGGCCAGAAAGGACGTTGATTCCTTGGAGCTACAAACCACCTGACACGGGTCTTCTAGAAGACTAGTCAGTGCTGCTACCCACTGATCCAGTTCCCTAACTCCCTCTTTGTCTTATGATGCCCTTGTATATACCCAAGTTTCCCTGCAAAAGGCTACAGGGGGATCTTCTCTTCTATGCCTTTGATGTTTTCTACAACCATCAGGCTAGTACAAGATACAAAATATGTCTATAATTTCTATTGAAAATCTGTATCAAGGGCTGGAGAGATGGCTCAGAGGTTAAGCACACTGACTATTCTTCCGGAGGTCCTGAGTTCAATTCCCAGCAACCACATGGTGGCTCACAACCATCTATAATGACAACTGGTATCTTCTTCTGTATCCTGTATACATAATAAATAAATAAATTTAAAAAAAACTGTATCAATAATATTTGGTGATTCCTGATATTATTATATAAAAACCAGATTCATTTCATTTTTTTTGTCTACCTCTCAGCCCCGTTCCAGAGACTTCCCTCTGGAAGAACTGTTTGTCCTATTTTGAGAATGAGGAAACGTCCTGGGAGAGCTCAGCGAATGCTCTGTCTGCATCCGGGCCAGAGGGGAAGGTCCAGGGTGTAGGCTAGCTGCCAGGTTCACAGGGACATACACTGTGACTATGCTGAACCAGGAGGCCTTGGGGTGGGACTCTGTGCCCTGCTTCAGTCATGTCAACTACCATGAAATTAGCACCATGCGGGAAAGCTGCTGGCATGGAGAAAAAGCTGCTGGCATGGAGAAAATGCCTCTATCACTCTGGTCTTTAGACATGCCTATTGCTTTTGTTTCTGTTTTGAGACAGGGTCTCACATTGTAGCCATGGACTAGACTGGAATTCACTCTGTAGACTCAGCTGACTTTGAATGCACAGAGATCCTCCTGCCTCTGCCTCCTGAGTGCTGGGATTAAATGTGCGCACCACTCTGTCTGCCTGCCTGGTATTTTGTTGACTAACAATTGATGAGGGGAGGGCCCAGTCACTGTGGCAGTGCTAAACCTGGTCAGGTGATCCTGGGGAATATAAGAAATTGGGTTGAATGTGAGCCCGAGGAGCAGGTCAGTGAACAGTGTTCCTCCAGGGTTCTGTTTCAGTTCCTGCCTCCAGGTTCCTTCCCTGATGACCCTCAGGCTGTAAGCTGTATGATGAAACCAACCCCTTCTTACCCAAGTTGCTTTGGGGCGTGGTGTTTATCATAACAATAAAAAACTAAGTAGGGGGCTGAAGACCAGGTACTGACTGCTTTTCCGGTGCACTCAGGTTCGGTTCCCAGCACCCACATGGCAGCTCACAACTGTCTATAAGTCCAAGATATGACACCCTCACACACACATACATGCAGACAAAACACCAATGCACATAAAGTAAATAAATAAACAAACGAATAAAAGCTAAGTAAAACAGTCAGCCAAAGCCAGAGATTGACAGGAAAAAGAATAGTAAGTTAACTGATGTGAATGCAAGCAATACTGATTTCTTGGGTAATTTCAGGCATCACCTCACCTCCCTCAACCCAAGCTAAAGGAAATAAGGTTTCTTCGAGCCACCCAGAAAAGAAGCTACCACCTTCAGGTGGACTGAATCTTCTGTTTCTGAGACAGGGTCTCTGTGGTTCAGGCTGACCTTGAGCTCTTTATGCAGCTGAGGTTGACCTAGAATTCCTGATCCTTTTCTTTCTACCTCCCATGTAACCACCATGATGGCTTGGAATCTCCTACCTCTGTCTGATCCTGGAGACAGAACTGCCGATGCAGGCATACTGGGCAAGCCCTTTACTGCTGAACTATTGAGACTCTCCAAGAATGAAGACAGGCGATCATTTCTTCTAAATATTCCTAAAACTCCACATTCCCTGTCTCATTAACAGTACGGCCCCCAACAGCACCTTCTTTTCCAGGTAGGAGTGCTCACCTGCCCATCTTGGAATTTCTTCTCCATCCCGAAAGAGCAAGACTTTTCATTCATGACTCAAGGTCACCCGTTCAGATGAGCCTTGTCCTCTGAAAGGGGTTTGATTCGATTGTCTGAGGTCCAAAGCTACCAGGAGAGCCTCAGGCTCACGTGCTCTACCTTCGCCTTCCTTTTTGGCAGTCATTCAGGCTACAAGTAAGAAAACAGTCCCTTTGGGCCATCACCAAGGTGCAGAACGTTTCTGTGAGTCTTGAAGGAGCCCCTGGAGACTGGGAGGCCTCACTCTGGAAAAACAGAGAAGGGGTGGGGCAGGGAGGAGGGAAAAAACGGCTTCATCATTCAGTTATGGCTCTATTCAAGGAGAAAAGGACTTGTAAAATCTTTCATAGAGGGGCTGGAGAGATGGCTCAGCGGTTAAGAGCACCGTCTGCTCTTCCAGAGGACCCGGGTTCGATTCCCAGCACCCACATGGCAGCTAACAACTGCCTGTAGTTCCAGTTCCAGGCAAACACCAAGGCAAATAATTAAATAAATAAAGTTTTAAAAAAAAAATCTTTCATCGACTGTGAACTTATTCTAGATAAACAAGATGCTTAGCTAGATGTCTACTACTTACTGTCTACAACACAGGACTGGATGGGCCATTCAAGGGGAAGGCAGTTGGCTTGTCGGTGTCTAGAGGGCAGTGGTACTATTCTACAAGGTGGGGTCTGTTTCTGGCTATGATGTCACTGAGACCTACCTGGCTTATGGAGGTGAGGTTGACCGGTGGTTGCACCTACGGAAGAGCTCTGGCTTTCTTCAGTCAGACACAGGTGGAGCTCTGGGGCTTACAATCCCAGACCTGTTTCCTAGAGTGACAAAAAAAAAAAAAAAAAAAAAACAAACTCAAAATGCAAGATGACAGCCTAACCTTGCCAAGTCAAAAGGACTCTCTGTGAGATTCTGTGTGTGTGTGTGTCTGTGTGTGTGTGTCTGTGTCTGTGTCTGTGCTGCTGGGGATCAAATCCAGGTCTTCATGCATGCCAGGTGAATGTTCTACCACTAAGCTATATCTCTAGCTCGACTTACGTGTGTGCTCACACATGCATATTCCTGTGAGTGCAGGGGAACAACCCCAGCCATTGTTTCTTATGGTCTGTTCACCTCAGTGTTTTGAGGCAGGATCTCTCATTTGCCTGGAACCCAACAAACAGGCTGGGCTGGCCAGTCAATGAGCTTTCAACTGTCTGCATTGTCCTAATGCTGGGATTACAAGCATGTGCTACAACACCACCACATCCAATGTAAAAAATAATTATTTTTATTCATGTGGATGTGTGTGACTGCCATGTATGCACAGATGTCCATAGGGTATTGGATCCTCTGGGGCTGGAGTGACAGATGGTTGTAAGCTGCCATGTAGGTGCTGAAAGTCAAATCCTGGTCTTCCAGGGCAACAAATGTTCTTAGATGATAGGCCTCCCTCTCCCCAAACTCCCACAGGCATATAGATATACAGAACAGGATATAGTTCAGTCTGACCTCAGGCTTGTTATGTAGCGAGGCTTGCTTCTACTTGTCAAGGGCTGAGACAAAATACTTTAAAAAGCTCAGACTTGTAGCCCTCTTCATCTTTCCTTTCATGGTGGCTCTGCCTCAGGACCAGGGCTGGACAAAGATCATATCTTAATCATGAGGGAACTAGGCATCAAGGATGCCTATCACATCAGATGTTCATGTCAATTGGAGACAGTTTTCTCATGGATGTGGTCAAGACAAAATCATGAGGCCTGGGATATAGATCAGAAGTAAAGCTATGACTTATCATGTGTGAGGTCCATGATTCAATCCCCAACATTGAAGGGGAAAAAAAAAAAGGAAAGAAAAAGAAGACCAAAGATCATCCTCAATATGGTAGTGTATGCCCCTGGAGACAGAGGCAGGAGAATCACTGTAAGTTTGAGGGTAGCCTAATCTACATAGAGTTCCAGGCCAGCTGAGGCTATATGGCAAGACTGTGTCTCAATAAAAAACAAAATAAGGGCAGGTAAAATGGCTCAGTGGGAAGAGGTGCTTGCCAGCAAGTTTGAGGACCTGAGTTCAATCCCTAGATGGACCTCATGGTGGAATGAGAGAAACAGGTTGTCTTCTGACCTCCACACATGCATCATGGCACACGGTATTACACACACACACACACACACACACACACACATACACACTAAATAAAATTAGAAAGAAGATGTCTCTGTGGGTAAGAGAACTTGCTTTAGGTGTAAGGACCTGAGTCTGGCTCCCTAGCACTATGGAGACTAAAGATAAAATAATTGCTGGTTTCTGGGCTGACTTGCAGGTTCAGTCAGAGATCCAACTTCAAAGGTATAAAGCACAGAACAGGGCAATTGGCAGTCTTCCCCGGTCTTTCTGTTCCTATATGGGCACCCACATTCACACCCACACACCAAAGAGTCAGGCGGAAAGGCTGGGGCACTAAGTTCAGCCCTTAATACTGAGGGAAAAGAATGTGGAGGTGTTTTCACACAACTGACAATCACACATCACAGCCTCAGAGAACGAGGGGAGGCAGGCCTCTCCACAGAGTCAGTTCTCAACTCGGGGATTATGACCTACATTCTTTAAGGACTGACTGACAGTAACAAACTGAGACCCTTGTCAGCTTTCGGGCTGGACACCTGGCTGTATCTAGGAAGGATGTGGTAATCCTTCACCTGCAGCACCCCCAGGAACTACCTTCCTCTCTCTGGAACTTCAGGGTCTACCTCTTTTCTTTCTTCCCATCTTGGCCTGGATGATGGCACACACACATCCGCTAACCTGGCAGGGTAACAGGTATTTATGACAGTGGCAGTCTCCGGAAGGCTTTCCTCCTACTGCACGGGAAACAAACAAAGGAGCACAGAAGCATGACGTGCTTTACACAGTCAACAGGAGCACTGCTGGCATCTGTAAAAGGGACAAAATACTTAGTTATGAAGTCACTCTTCCTGATAGTTGGTATTTGAGGAAATGGGCTTCCTAGAAAAACAATCAGTCTCAAATCAAATACTTATTTCAGATCTACTTTCCTCAAAGGGCAACATTAAGAGGGTAGGATATCTTGATTGTCTGCTAGAGGTGATTTAGAAACTGGATTATCCAGGCTGGAGAGATGGCTCAGTCGTTAAGAGCACTGACTGTTCTTCCTGGAGGACCCGAGTTTGATTCCCAGCACCCACATGGCAGCTAACAACCGTCTGTAATTCCAAGATCTGACACCCTTACACAGTTAGACATGCAGGCAAAACACTAATTCACATAAAAATAAATATAAAAAACAAAACAAAAAACCTGGGTTATCCTTAAATGCACACTTAGGTATGATAATCCTTGACGGTCTTTTTTGAGGCTTGTTCCTAGGTGGCTCTGTACTTTGCGGCTCCTACAAAGTGACTGCTATTAGGGAATCCAGCAAGGAACAATTTGGGAACCATGAGGCTGCGACAGAATCAGGAGGGCAGGGTCTTAATTCATCAAGATACCCAGACGGGAGGAGGCTGTGGGGATGCGGGGACAGACACTTGGAAAGCAATGAATTACCCCCCGAAGTTTCAGCGAATCCATCGCAGAACCCGCACTAGACCCGCCTCCCAGGAGGGATCTCTCTTAGACCTGCAACTTTCAGCCCTGTGTGGCCCTGAGGTGACCATTTTCCTCCCACACAGTTCCCTTCACTCCCATCTCCCTCACCCTGGCTCACCGGACGAGTCCCCAGCATTCCGATAGGGGTCCCACCTCCCCTGCGGGGCCTCACCGCGCAGATGCTCAGGCCTCCTGTCCCGTGCTAGAACTACATTTCCCAGCAGGCAATGGAAATCCCTCTCCGAAAACGTCATACGAAGAGCCAGGACGGACAATCTTCATCAGTTCTGCATGGCCATTGGTCAAAGGTCCTGGACCCTCTTTCGTTTGGTGTTCCTCCAACCACAAACTAGTGGGGCGGGGCTTCAGTCATAAAAGCCAAGCTCAAAGGAAAAGGATGCATTCTTCCCAGCAAGATGTGGATCATCGTGCTGCTGCTGGCCGTGCTGGGACTGGCGGTCCTCCGCAGGGTTTACATGAGTCTCGTCGGCGGAAGCTCCCCGAACCCCTTCGCCGAGGATGTCAAGCGGCCACCTGAACCCCTGGTGACCGACAAGGAAGCTAGGAAGAAGGTTCTCAAACAAAGTAAGCTGGAGGGACTGTGGGCTCCAGGACTCCTGTCGGGGCTTTTGCTCATGAGACCTCTGTCTCCCGTTAGAAAAGTGCTGGGAAAACTCACTTGCACACGCAAACTTCACGTCTTAGTGTTCTTTGCTCCTGAAGGTTTGGGTGCCCGCACTACCCTTGGGAAGTCAAGATGTTGGCAGAACGTAGTTCTAGCCCTGCTGGTTGGAATCTGTTCAACTAACAGCTCACACAGAATAAGAGACCTTTCTCCTACTTGGTTTTAGAACCAACTTTTTTCTGGGCTCCTGTGCAAGCTCTGAGGAGCACAGAAAAATGTCCCAGCAAGTGGTTTGACAGGCAAAGTGTAGTATCAGTTCATAGGACTGAAGCTTAATTATGAAGCTGCGGAGTTGCACTACTGCTTCCGGATAAGAACCTTACTCTCCAGTCAGCCATCTATCTTTAAGACACATGTAGAGTTGCATCCAAAGATTTTTGGGTTTTGTGCTTCTTGAGACAGTCTCACTTTTGCATTGGAGCTGGCTTCATTCAGTGTGAGGCCCACGTTCCAGGTCGGAGCAGTCTCGCTTTGTCTACAGGATGATGGGATTACAAGCATGCACCAACATGTCTGGCCAACTTTTAAGGAAGTGTTGGAGCTGAACATAGTGGTGCAGTACTTTAATTGCTGCTTGAATTACACAATGGGATCCCGTTTAAACAAACTTCAAAACAACCAAAGCCCTCAAATGTAAAACCTTTAAAAAACAATCCAGGATCTCTTCTTTGACCTCCAGCAGCCTCTTGCTTGTAAATTTTAGACTAGGCTAGCCTCTACTCACTATTTATTGGGGACTGACCTTGAACCATACCCAGTTATTTTATTGTTATTGTTTGTGGATTTGGGGATGGGTGAAGATCCAAGGCTAGTTTAGAACTTGCTATGTAGGCCAAGTGTGCCTCAAACCCACAGATTCTCCAGGCATTAGCAAGAGGTTACAGCTGGTGACATTACAGATATGAGCCACTATGGCTTGAACAGTGATTTCTTTTCTTTTTCTTTTTTAAGACAGTGCCCTGTCCTGGAACTTCCTATACAGACCAGGCTGGCCTTGAACTCACTGAGATTCTTCTGCTGCCTCCTAAGTGCTGGGACTAAGGCTGTGAGCCCCTACACTGACCTTGGGCAGTGATTTTTAATGAACAGATTTTGCTGGACATAGTGGCACATTTCTATAATCCCAGTACTGGGGTGGAAAGTTAGGTGGATCTCTACATAGGGAGCTCCAGGCCAGTTAGGGCTACATAGTGAAACCCTGTCTCCAAACAATAAATAAACACCCAAAACAATAAATGAAGGAAAGTAAGTAAATAAATGAAGGAAGAGAACAGAAGGCAACAGAAACCAGGCCTTGTTTTGGGTGTGCTTTCCGATTTGGCCCTGTTGGGTGGCCTGCCACACCAGCGGTCCTCCTTTTGTGAGCGCGGCTGTGACTTCACAGAGTAGCAGCTCTGAGCAGTCCCATCACTCCGGTTTTCATTGGCTTTCATAGGCCTTACCTCTTCCAAAGAAACTCAGTTCCCTGAGCCCCCGGCACCCCCCACCCCCACCTTGTTTTATTTCCTTGCTTGTATCCACAGAAATGTCTGCACTTCGATTACAATACCTGTACTGTTGCCATCTTTCTGGTTTTGTTCTACACTTAGTCAGCTGATTCCTACTTTCTTTGAAAGGTCTGAAAATCCTCAAGTACATAGGAAGGGTCAAGACACAGCTCATCACTGTTTAGTTTGCCTGCCTGGTCCTGAGTATTCCGTAGTAAAAGGTTTTGAGACATCTTAGTCAAGAGTTCTGTGCTAAACTGCTCAAGACAGGGCCTGTCTCTCCTTCTGTCCTGTTTTGAGACTCCTAATGAACTGGCCTCCAATTCAGCTGTATGCCTGAGGATGACCTTGAACTTCTAATCCACGTTCCAAGTCTGGATCACAGGAGTGCACCACCATGTGCAGCTTGCCTTAGAGATTTCTTACATGGTACAAGCTAGAGATGTCCCTTCGAACTTCTTTGACTTTGCTGCTTTCCTGCTTTTCTTTTCTGAGAAGCCAACCCTATGTCTCCTCCCTTTACAGCATTTTCAGTCAGCCGAGTACCAGAGAAGCTAGATGCCGTGGTGATTGGCAGTGGCATTGGGGGGCTGGCCTCAGCTGCAATTCTGGCTAAAGCTGGCAAAAGAGTCCTTGTACTGGAACAACATACCAAGGCAGGGGGCTGCTGTCACACTTTTGGAGAAAATGGCCTTGAATTTGACACTGGTAAGGCTTATGTGGAAAAAGGCTAGGAGCATGGCTCTGTCTTTAGGAGGCTAAGAATGAGTACTATGGGTGATATGGGAGCACCTCTGTTTTGGAGACTCCAGCTTCTTTCTGGGCATGTCTATTTCTGTCTGGCCTGGGTGGTATATGGTCTGGCACATTCCTATAAAAAGGGTGGGCAGGCAGAGCAACCTTATCCTTACTTGATACATTTCCAGGGTGACAACCTTTTCCTTACTTGGCACATTTCCAGGGTGACAACCTTTTCCTTACTTGGCACATTCCCAGGACCTAGTCTTATATCTGTACCTCCTTCTCTTTCCAACAGGAATCCATTATATTGGACAAATGCAGGAGGGCAACATGGGCCGTTTTATCTTGGACCAGATCACGGAAGGGCAGCTGGACTGGGCCCCCATGGCCTCCCCTTTTGACCTGATGATACTAGAAGGGCCCGATGGCCGAAAGGAGTTCCCCATGTACAGTGGGAGGAAACAATACATTCAGGGCCTTAAGGAGAAGTTCCCCAAGGAAGAAGCTGTCATTGACAAGTACATGGAGCTAGTTAAGGTAGCTTGCCGCACGATCAGCATCCCCAGTGTATTTCCAACAAGACTGACGTTTTCATTGGTGAAGTAACTGGTTGGGAGGGACTGTCTGAATCCAGTGTATACTTGTATATGCCTGTGCCCTGCTGGCCTCTTCAGCTGCTACCCTCACTCTGGCCTCTAGATGGTAGCCCTGGGAAGCCAGGTTTTGAGGAGGTTAGATGTCCTCTCAGATGAACCAGACTTTTTGTTTTGTGATTTTTGAGATTTCGAGGCTCTTCTCACAGTGTAGCCCTGACTGGCCTGGAACTTACAAAGGTCCACCTGCCTCTGCTGGGTGTATGCCGTTACACCTGGCTTCTGAACCGGGATGGGATGTTTGAAAGGAATTTAGAACTGGGAAGTGTATTTCATGTACAAAACTCTGAATTAGATCCCAAATACCCCATGGGCATGGTGGTATACCTTGTAATCCAGGTGTACCTTGTAATTCAGGAGGTAGAAACTGGATTAAGAATTAAAAGTCATTGGGAAATATGGGAAATGAAGGAGCAAATATAGTCTCATTTGAGTGTAAAGAATGAGAAAAATTCAGGGTCCATTTTATTTGCTGTTATTGTTTGTGGTGATGTAGTCCTGGCTTGGGTGTCAGTGTATAGCTCTGGTTGCCCTTGAACTCATGGCAATGCTCCTGCCTTAGCATCTCAACTGTTGGCATAACAAACCTGAGCCACCATGCCTTCCCAGCTTAAATTTTTAAGTCCGAAAATTCAGACATGACTAAGTGTTGCTGGGCTGGCGGTCAGTGGGGCTGTTGGTGTGGTGACTAGGCTACCACGCTTCCAGAGACTCATTCTGCCCTTTCCTCCCCAGGTGGTGGCCCGAGGAGCCTTCCATGCCATCCTACTGAAGTTCCTCCCGTTGTCCTTGACCCAGCTCCTCAACAAGTTTGGGCTGCTGACTCTTTTCTCTCCCTTCTGCCGAGCATCTACCCAGAGCCTGGCTGAGGTCCTGCAGCAGCTCAGGGCTTCCCATGAGCTCCAGGCTGTTCTCAGCTACATCTTCCCCACTTACGGTGGGTGGCTACCGGCCCGGGCTCTTCTAAGCTGCTGCCCTCCCAGCTTTTGGTCTTTCTTTCCCATCTCCCTAGCTGACAAGCCAGAATAGACCCAGGCCTGCTGGATTGTGTGGATAAGGGTTGAGAAGTCTGACCGCTGCTGGACTCTGGTAGAAATTCTTTTTTTATCTACTTTCTAGGTTTTTCTTCTCTCTTGTCTTTTCTTCCTTTTTCCTTTTTCTTTTTCTCTTCCAAGTAAGCTTTGATTCTTGTAGTCAAGGATGCCCTTAAATTCCCGATCCTTCTGCCTCCACCTCTCCAGTGCTAGGATTATAGGTAGGTGCCACTATGCCTGGTTTATGTGGTGCTGGAGATCAAATCAGGCCTTTGCATGCTAGGAAAGCATCCTGCTAACTGAGCTACATCTCCAGTACATTTCCCCCCATATACCTCACCCCGAGACAGGTTCTGACTTTGTTCAGGCTGGTCTGGAACTCTCTGTAGCCTAGTCTGGCTTGGAATCAATGATCCTTCCATTTTAGCTTTTGAGTGTTGAGATTGTAGGCATGTACTGTCACACTCTGCTCAAGGGTAATTTTTCACTTTAGCCAACAGTGTCAGTGACTTCCTTGGTCTTGGCAGGATAGTGGTTTTCAGGGATATTTATATTCCCACTAATGTTGGTATCAGCCCTGGGCCTGTGGGAGCATTTGGATCCTGGGATGGACTCATGTGGCCCTTCACAGGAGGCCGTTTCTTCCTGAATGGTGCCAAGTGACTACTCATTTTTTCTTTCCTTCATTCTGTAGGAGTAACCCCCAGCCACACTACCTTCTCATTGCATGCTCTGCTGGTTGACCACTACATACAAGGGGCATATTACCCCCGAGGAGGTTCCAGTGAGATTGCCTTCCATATCATCCCTTTGATTCAGCGGGCTGGGGGTGCTGTCCTCACCAGGGCCACTGTCCAGGGTGTGCTTCTGGACTCTGCTGGGAGAGCCTGTGGTAAGAGACCTGCACTGAGCTGCGGGGTCAGTGGGCTGGGGTCAAAGAGACCTGGAGTCTCCCTATAGATAAACCAGCCTGTTCATGCAAGGTAAGAGGCTGGAGTCTGGGCTGCCCAGAGAGCTCAATGGATAAATGTTCCAGTCATTAGGCCTGATGACCTTAGTTTGATTCCTAGAGCCTACATGTTGGGAGGTGAGAACGGATCCGCAAGTTGTACTCTGAGCTCCACATGTGGGCTGCAGTACCCTACTTCCCACACAAAATAAAGGAGGAAGAAACAATTTTTACAAAAGGTCAGGTTTGACATAGTGGTTTTGTGACAATGGCCGGAGATGAGATTGGACATGGAGACTACAGCAGATCACGGGAGCTTTGGTGTTTTGTGACTGCTGAATCCTCAGGGCAGTACTGTGGGCGTGAACTTGGCAGCAGTGAAGGAGGGCCTGGGATGACAGGACATAGCTAGAGATAAGGAAGGCCATGTGGGTGGGTGAGAAGAAGCCATTGCACAGAAGCATCTGAGGCAAGGGTTGAGTGATTTTGCAGTGTGTCTGGGGCCTGCTTTGCTTAGAGCTTCTCAGTCTGAGACGGTAGGGCCTACCCTGGGAGACATCTGGATAGCTGATCCTCTCAGGCAGGGTCTCATGTGATCCAGGCTACCCTCAAATTCACTAGCTAGCTGAGGCTGTCTTTAGAACTCCTGATAGTCCTGCTTCGAACTCCTAAATGCTAGGATTACAGGCATATGTCACCATGACATGAGCTAAAGCTTTGAGAGAAATGTATTTCACACTTTCCTGCATTTTATTTGTTTTATGGGAGGTGAGGGTACACTGAACCTAAGGCCTCACAGATGCTAGACAAGTGCTACAGCACCAAGCTATATCCTCAGCCCTTAAGTGTTATTTTTTTGTTGGCACAGAGGCTGGCTTTGGTCTGCTGCTGTTTTAGCCAGCAAATGTGGCTCCACAATTACTGGCTCACTCCTCTGGCAGCGGCCCAGCCACCCAGGCCACGGCCTGGTGGGAACTCTGGTCCTGCAGGCACTGGTTATGGTGCTGCCACCAAATACAGCTTTGAACTAAGTTTATACTGTTCTACTATCAGTGAGAGCCAAAGGCTGGGGTAAAACACTGCTAGCTCAGAGAGGCTGAATAGCAGCTAGCTGACCCTCTTTGCCAGCATCTCCATAAGAGAGTGGCCGTCCACTCTGCCAAAACAAAAGAACCCATACTACACTAGTCCCTGTCTGTTACTTCCCATGAGTCTACCATCTTAGTCACCCTATGACCATCTATGGTTACTTTCTGTCAGCTGCTTGCTAACTTGGTATCCTGACCCAAGATTGATTTTACTTAATTGATGAAAATGCAATGCAAACTCAGGTTTCACAGTGTAATCAAATATGCCACAACACTTAAGAGGGATCTGGAGGATATAGGCCCTTCTCTTTTTCCTGGATCTCACAGAAACTCAGCCTAATTCTTGTGCCTACAGGTGTCAGTGTGAAGAAGGGACATGAGCTGGTGAACATCTATTGCCCTGTTGTCATCTCCAACGCAGGACTGTTCAATACCTATCAGCACTTATTGCCAGAGAGTGTCCGCTGTTTGCCAGGTAAAGGGCTGGTCTTCTGAATTGACCTTTCATCTGTGGAGCTTATAACTCAGCCTAGGTGATGCTTCCCCTCTTCTTGGGCACCCCTCTGTCTGTCTCTGGTCTGTGTTACCAGCACTGCAACATTTACAGTTGGGGAACCCAAGATCACAGGTGAATAGGTCTGTAAATTCACAGAGGCAATGGCAGAGCTCTGAGGTCCCTGTTCTGTCAGATGCAAATGTCTTGGCTTTGCCTTCCTTTGCCTGAGAAACTGGGACTTTAATAGAAAAGTACTCACTTAAAAGGTAAAAGAGGGGGGCTGGAGAGATGGCTCAGCGGTTAAGAGCACTGGCTGCTCTTCCAGAGGACCTGAGTTCGATTCCCAGCAACCACATGGCAGCTCACAACTGTCTGTAGTTCCAGTTCCAGGCAAACACCAAGGCAAATAAATAAATAAAGTTTAAAAAAAAAAAAAATAATAAAAAAAAAAAAAAAAAAAAAAAAAAAAAAAAAAAAAAAAAAAAAAAAAAAAAAAAAAAAAAAAAAAAAAGGTAAAAGAGGGCTGGAGATGAAATTCAGTTGATAGAGTGCTTGCCTAGCATGCATCGAGCCCTGGGTTTGATCCCCAGGACCAGGCAAGACAGTTGGGCTGGATTTGGCTGCAATCCCAGCACCCTGGAGGTCGAGGCAGGAAGAAAAGAAATTCAAGGTCATCCTTGGCTACATGAGACCCTGCCTCAGCAAACAAAACATGGGCCATTGTGATGGCTGAGTGAAAGAAGACAACCATGCTGTCCTCTGACTTCTCCCTGACCATCAGACATGCACACCTACAATTAAAAAAAAAGAAAAATCTAAACATCAAAAGAGAGGACTGATACAGCCTGATTGTCCAGAGGTGCTGTGCATTAGCTGTGCTGGGAGCCACTAAAGGTGCACAGAGCTGAGGTGGAAAGAGTCGGAGGCTGTTTGACATGGTCAGAAAGAAACAGAGAGCAGGTCCCTGCCAGGATCTTGTAGAAACAGCTCTGAAAATGGCTGGGTCTCTGTCCTAGCTGGCACTGAGCAGCAGACTGCAGATCAGAAAAGGGAAAATCCTGGGGCTATCCTGGCATGGAGTAGCTGTCTGGCCACAGTTCCTCTAGTCCAATCCTCACTGGCTCTCTCTACAGATGTAAAGAAACAGCTGGCAATGGTACGGCCCGGCATGAGCATGCTCTCAGTTTTCATCTGCTTGAGAGGCACCAAGGAGGACTTGAAGCTTCAGTCCACCAACTACTATGTTTATTTTGACACAGACATGGACAAAGCGTAAGATGTGAGGGTGTGGGCAAGACTAATGCACCGGACCTCAACCCACAAGACCCCATTTCCACCCTTGACATAGTTCTGGGAATAATCAGTAGGATAGGTGTTGAAGGAGGAGGTGTATAGTCCTCAGTGGACTCCTAGAAAGGCTTTTTACACCAAAGCTGTATCTGTGTTTCATCGCTGTGGGGAGTTCCTGGAAGTCAACTATCTTTTGGGAGGTACTGGTGACTTGAGGTGGGGAGAATGGCCTAGGGATTGGGAGTCACACATACCCCTCATCCACAGGATGGAACGCTACGTCTCTATGCCCAAGGAAAAGGCTCCAGAACACATTCCCCTTCTTTTCATTGCCTTCCCATCAACCAAAGACCCAACCTGGGAGGACCGATTTCCAGGTAGGGCTCTAGGTGCAGGAGAGCTGGGTGTGGGGCAAGGGAGGGCCGGGTAGCACTAACACGGCCTCATACCTGCAGACCGGTCTACAATGACTTTGCTGGTACCCACGGCCTTTGAGTGGTTTGAAGAGTGGCAGGAGGAGCCAAAAGGCAAGCGAGGTGCTGACTATGAGACCCTCAAAAACGCCTTCCTGGAAGCCTCTATGTCCGTGGTCATGAAACTGTTCCCACAGCTGGAGGGCAAGGTAGGGGCCGACACATGCAGTGCTGGAGGTGATGACATATCCCTTAACTGTCTTTCCTTGGGTTCAGGATGAAGCCTGAGTTACAAGAGTCCCAAGGAAGGATCAGGCCGTTGCCAGCTCCCTTGCTCACCTTTGCTCTGCCCCTTTGCCTGGCCAGGTGGAGAGTGTGACTGGAGGATCCCCACTGACCAACCAGTACTATCTGGCTGCTCCCCGAGGTGCTACCTATGGAGCCGACCATGACCTGGCCCGTCTACATCCTCATGCAATGGCTTCCTTAAGAGCCCAGACCCCCATCCCCAACCTCTACCTGACAGGTACACTGCCGCCTCACTTTGCTAGAATCTGGGCTTCCCTGGCACCGTCTTTGGTTCCCATCCTCAGTCCCTGCTGTCCTAAGAGCTGGGCTGCCGGCTGACTACAGTCCTAGGTCTATGTGAAGCTGTCTCTCTTTGGGTGGCCTTGATATGGAGGGATGAACACAGAACCCTTGCTCTCCCATCCTCATGTAGGTAGACGTTCATGAACTGCCATTTTTGCCTTGTAGGCCAGGATATCTTCACCTGTGGGCTGGTAGGGGCCCTCCAAGGGGCCTTGCTGTGCAGCAGTGCCATCCTGAAGCGGAACTTGTATTCAGATCTGCAGGCTCTCGGCTCAAAGGTCCGGGCACAGAAGAAGAAGAAGAAGTAGTCCATTCAGAGATAAGCCAGAGGAGTGGCACCTCCCCCAAGTGCTTTCTCTTGGTGTCCTACGGCAGCAATTCCTCACACATATAACTAAAGCCACTTTTTTCCAGATAACTGCTATACATTGAGTTCTTCTTTGCACCTTGTATTTCTGCTTAAGGCCTACTGCAGGCTGCACAGCCTTGATGTCTCACAATGAGGAATGCTCCTGTGCTGTCCCCACACCCAGAACCCCTGAGCGTGTTGGCTATTGAGTAGGTTGGTTCAGTCCTGCCCTGAAGCTTTTTGCTCCTATCTACCGTTTCAAACGGTCAAAGGGAAGGATGGCTAGCGTGGGTGTGGGGTGGCAACTCTCAGAGTGAGCCACCAAACTTCCAGCCTTACACTTTGTCCTCCAACAGAAGCAGGCTGAGGAGCATCCCAATCAGAGACACAGCAAAAGGCACACTGCATACACCAGCCAGCTGAGATCTTGACTAGAGAATAGCCAGCCTGCTAGGGAGGAGAGGATGAGAGTACAGATGCTCAGCCCCAATACTGGAAGCCTAATGTGCACTGAGCCTAGAGATAGTTGCTGGTACATATTAAAAACTGAGTACTATTTTCTAAAATGCTTGGAATTAGAATTCCTTCAGATTTTTTATATTTACATACATATGAAGTAACTTGAGGAATGGGATCCAGGGCTAAACCTCAAATTCATTTGAGGCATAACATTCACAAGGCATAACATCTTATGTAATATTTTGAAAACTTATAAGCATTCTGTAACCTGTCACATGAGTTCACATTATTAAAAAAGCTTGCTTTGGATTTTAGAATAGGGATTCTCAACCTTTATGAATAAATGGAAAAGTGGGTAAAAATGTAAAACCTTTCACACATGTTAAACAGGTATCAAATTTAGTTCATTTAAATATAGTATTAATACATGTAATGTTTCAATGTTTTGCTATCTGAAGTTTATTTTGGTTTCTGTTCAATAATGACATGACACTACACTGAGACCATTTACAGAAGCTTAGTAAAATATACTGAAAAATACTTATTATACCACAATAAGCTTAAAAAAATAAAATTAAGTCATTATAGTTAAGTTACAAAAAAAGAGGTGAAAATACAAAACATGACTAACAGTGGCAATCTACTAGCTGGGTAAACAAAACAAGAAAAGTAATTTCAACATTCACTCATTTATTTAACATGGTAATCTGAATTAAATTCCAATCACAGTGTGAGGGGGCCCTTCAGGGGTAATTTGCTATGCTATGCAAGCTGAGGAGTTTCTCAAACTATAAGGTTTCTAAGCTAAAATACTTAGGGGAGTCACATCTGAGCAGGGAACTAAATGAACCCAGAGTCACCCTGGTGACCTGGATTAAATCTCAACATCTCTACAGCTTTCTTTTGTTTTTTGAGCCAGGCTCTCAATCACTGTGCTACTTTGGCTGCCTGGAACTTGCTACCCTGGACCAGCCTGGCCTCAAACACACAGAGATCCTCCTGCCTCTGCCTCCTGAGGGCTGGGTTTAAAGGCTTTCTTCACCAAGCCCAACTCTTTACAGCTTTCCTAAGGCAGTACCAAGCTGAACCTTCCCAGCAAGAGTTTTTAAGAGAAAACTGTATCAATAGGGGAATTCTGCAGGGTACAGACCTGTCTTCAGGGAAAAACACAGTTTGGTCCAGAAATGGCTTCTATAATTCATAGTAGGAAAACAAACTATTAAATATCTATGACAAGCAGGTCCCCTTAAGAAATTGCCCTTCAGCAGAAATCTGTTATGAAGGCAAGCTCAGATTAGTCTACAGGAGTGCTGCTTAGGGCTTCCTGGGCTTCCTGTGCTTCCTGCATGCCAGCCCAGCCCCTGGTGTGGATACCTCAGCTGGGCCATCACTACACACTCTCTAGGAAAATATGCTTCAAGTATTCTACCTTTAAAAAAAAAAAAATCCTGCAAATGACTTTCTTTGGTGGGAGCCATCTCCTTAACAGTGCAACTTTTCAAGTGAAACAAATTCCACTGTACTCTGTCAGTACACAAAACATGTGTCAGCACTCCAAGGAGTGAGGCTTTGTAGACTCTGGCAATATTTCATTTGTCTGTCTACTTGTCCATCTTGGTTCCCAAAAATCAATCTTTCTTACTGCCCTTCAAGAGCAAGTCAACAAGTATAAGGTCAGAGAACCAACAGCCAGGAAGAGCTGTGTGAGCCCCGGTTTCAGTTATAACTTCAAAACATTCGACCCCTGAAGTCTCTGGGGGCTTTCACAACACCAAGCAGATATAACAGTCCAATGATGGTCTCTCAGGGCTTCCTTTTCTTGTGGAGAAGATCACAACAATGTCAGAACCTGTCATGCTGAAGTTTCAAGATGAGGGAGACAAAAAGTGCTGTGGGATGGGAAAAGCCAATCCACCATTGAAGCTAGGAACGTAAGCATGTGAGCAGAGTCCTTCAAAACACAAGGACCTGGGTAAGCTGAAAGGAGGGGAAAGCCTAACCATACAGCAAGCACAAGAAGCTGGAACACAGGACATGATGAGGGCAGAGGCAGAGAGGAAGTGTTGGCCTGAATGATGAAGCCAAGAAATGCAGTCTAGAATACAACTTGAGACGGAAGCTTTAGACAGGGCATACATTCAGGAAAGATGTTTCCAAAACTGGCATGAGAAAAGGTCAGGAGAATCTATTCAGGTGTTTCCTCAAAATTAATGCAGAGTGTACTTAGTTCCTTTTTTAAAGGGGGAGTGGAGGGGGCTTCTGTGATAAGAAAAATGTTATTAGTTTTCAGATGTTTAAAGAAATCAAACAATAGGTAAAGAAGCTTCATAGGTACAAGGGAGGAATTCTGGTTTTGTGACAACCAGACAATATAGTTGAGTTATTTAGCACATAGCAGAAGTGGGTTCTTGGCAAATAGGCTTCCCAAAGGCAAAGATGATAGTCACAGAGGGGATAAAGAGTGTATGGATTTGGCTTTGGGCTCCTCTTTCCTTCCCGCCCTAAGGCAAAGGACAATTTGTGAGACACACTCAGACTCAACATGCATGGACCCCAGCATCTACTATTACCAAGTGTTAAGAACAAGGTGTGAGGATGAGCTGTTGAATTTGGAGATCTGCTAACTGAGTAACCTTGAGAAACAGGAGGAAAACAGACCAAGGAGTCTGTAAATGTCAGGAAGAGGCAGCAAGGTAATGGGAGCAATGGCAAGTACACCAGGGTAGGTATGGGCATGCAGAGGCCAGAGGAAGGCACGCAGAGGCCCACAAACACCTCTAAGGAGAAAGAGAAAATGGAAAGGGGGAGCTGAAGGACACTGAGAAAGGCTTCCTCAGCTTGGAAAAGTTAATAGAAGACTTGTGCACAGCTAAGAGAATGGTAGCAATGATCTTATTTCCAGAAGGCAACCTGCCAAGAATACAAACTTCAAGCACATGCTGCAGTCAGCACAGGGAAAGAGCTCCAGACTGTTTCCTCTTCAGACTGAATTTTCCCATCGTATTTCCCCTCTTCCCATTCTTTCCACATCCTGAGATTAGCTGAGACGCTCTGTTCTTTAAGTATGACCATACAGACTGGAATAAAGCTTCAGACAGCATAATCCAAGACACCCTCAGTTATGTCAGGGAACCGACTTGGTTTCTTACAGTTTTGTGAACAGACGTCACAGGAGAGAAGATTTTACTCATTACCTTGGCGTCTTGGATGAGAGGACCATTAAACAGAGCAAGGAAAAGTATGGAGCGTGTAGTTAGTTTCTAAATAGCTCTCTATCTACTGTAGGCAACAGAGGGCAAAGTAGAGTTTGTGGAAAGCCTCTTCCATGCAAACCAAATCCTTCCTATGTGTTTCCTTCCACAAAGCATGAACCTGCCCCTTTCCAAGGAGTTCCTTCCCATTGGGATGACTAGATGCAAGAATCACTGATTCAATGATCATCATCACATTAAGCAAAACAAAGCAAAAGCCTGTGGAACAGTAATTTTACTTTCAGAAACCCTGAGTTCCTTTTTATGCTAGTACAACCAGAGAGTGCAAACTTTCAGAAAAATATACAGACTGTCATCAGATAGATCTTTAGACTTGCTACTCTGGTTTGCAGCTGAGGACTCTGTAGAGAATAAGTGTCCAAAGCCCTCTCTGCCCATTTCGATCTCACTTACCATCTTCTACACCTTGTCTAGAAAGCACCTCTCTGCAGTTTCCCCTTAGACTGCAAAGATAAAGAGGCCATGGGAGGGCGGTCCATCTGTGTGGCCCTCTAGGGTGGGTCTTCCTTTGGACACGCCATGTTTACACATGCTCCCTCCCTTCACACACTCCAAGGAAGGAAGGATGATGGGACCCACCAGCATACAGGGAACACAAAAGTAAATAAAACATCAACAGAAGACAGTGTCAGCAAAGTGCAGGTGCAAAACCTGAAGCAATCCAGTCTCTGCCAGCTCAGACTTGCCACCAAACCCCAGAGGAGGTCACTCTTTCCATTTCTCTTGATTCGGAAACAAATCAGCAGTGAGGACAAGGTTCTTGCAGACAAAAAGATAATCAGAGCTGAAATGAGAGCAACATATTTCATTGGTAATGTTCACCTTTGCAAAGAAATATACTTGAGTTGTGATTCTGAAACTGTGGTTCAGGTGAAATGTCAGAATTAAATTAAACTCATCTACCACCATGAAACAGCAGTTAATAAAAGTGCATGAGTCACATTAGTGAATATTAAAAGTCAATCAGAAATAAAATATGTACTAGAAAGTCAGACATTTAGCTATTGTGATGGCTCATATCTGTTATCCCAGCCCTCAGCAGGATGAGGCAGAAGGATTATGAATTTGAGACCAGCATACATTACATCATAAGTCAGAGCTACAGGGAGAGACTGTCTCAAAAAAGTAAAATAAGCTAATGGTTGATAGGAGAATAAGAGTTATTTCCTTCAGCAGGGTAGCCATTGGTAAGATACCCATGCTTCTGTGAACAACCCCTAAGGAAACTTACTTGATCATTTTTAAAAAGGGTGCTGGAAAGATAGCTTGGCAGGGCTCTTGCAAAGGAGTGGGGTTTGTTTCCCAGCACACACAACAGCTCACAGCTATCATTAACTCCAGATCCAGTGATTTCTTTGTCTTCTATGGCATCAGGCACATACACATACACACAGGCAAAACACTTACACACATAAAATAAATAAGCCTAAAAAATGTTTTAAGAGCTGGGCAGTGGGGGCGCATGCCTTTAATCCCAGCACTCGGGAGGCAGAGGCAGACAGATCTCTGAGGTGGTGGCCAGCCTGGTCCACAGAGTGAGTTCCAGGACAGCCAGGGCTGCACAAAGAAACACTGTCTCCAAAAAAAAAAAAAAAGGGAGGGGGGAATGTTTTAAATAGTAGAGAGGAACAAAAAGGGTAACAGAGTGGTGGTAAATATTATCTGAACTACACAAAACACACAGGAAAACATAGTGAAAATGTGTAACTGTAACTGATACTTGCTAATAAACAAATCCTAAATAATGATAGATAGATAGATAGAATTACTGGCTCTTACTTTATACTTTCCTGTATTATTCTGAATGATTTTCAGGTCTATTGTTATATTTCTAAAACAAAATTAAGGAGAAAAAATTCTTAAAAGTCCATTATCGGGGCTGGAGAGATGGCTCAGCGGTTAAGAGCACCCTCTGCTCTTCCAGAGGACCGGGGTTCGATTCCCAGCACCCACATGGCAGCTAACAACTGTCTGTAGTTCCAGTTCCAGGCAAACACCAAGGCAAATAAATAAATAATAAATAAATAAAGTTTTAAAAAAAAAAGTCCATTATCAAGGAAAGTAGCAGGCTAGAGCCAACTGTGAGGTTGACCTATTTATGACAGATGTTCTGAGCAGCGTGGCTTCCAGTACTGTGATTTGTACAGGTGAACTGTTTCCTGAAGGAAGTCTGAGAATCGTCCCCATCTAGGTCACCAGCTGTTCTTCGCCAATGTTCTTCCTGTTGCTCAACAGAACAGGGCAGTTGCTTGTTCTAGCACCTAATATCCTGACTACACAGTTACCTATGGGGAGAGCCTCCTCAGCTCCTGCTGTTGAGGGAGGGAAGGAAGGAAGGAAGGAAGGCAGGCTCCTCCCCCTGGCAGAGACAGAGAGGCCACATCAGGAGGTGCAACCTGCAGTGCTGAGCAGTGTGTGGGGTGACCGTGAGGCCTATGTGCTTCTGGGCTCATTTGCTTTAAGAGTTGCAATCTAGGTCTTTGCTGCCCATAGTTTGGTCTGGCAGCATTTGGTGATCCCCAGAAATGAGGACATAGCTCATAGTGAATCAGATTTGGCTTGCTTTTTTTTTTTTTTTTTTTAAAGATTCATTTATTATGTATACAGTGTTCTGCCTGCATGTATGCCTGCCATGCAAGAGGAGGGCGCCAGATCTCATTATAGATGGTTGTGAGACACCATGTGGTTGCTGGGAATTGAACTCAGGATCCCTGGAAGAGCCAGTGCTCGTAACTGCTGAGCCATCCCTCCAGCCCCAGATTTGCAATGTTCATGTGTCAAGAGCTGAAGTAGTGCAAAAGTGTTTAAAAGTATATGAGGTTATTATCAGGTGCTGGTGCTGCCTTTGAATAGAAACTCAGGACAAAAGCAAATAAACAAACAAACAAACAATCACATTTCCAGGTGGATCTGTTTATCAGTCAAGTGTAAAAAGTACTGAAAGGCCGGCCTCTTCTTGCTCTGACTTTATGGATAACATATAGTCTATGAACAGTCCTATTGTAATCTCCAAGGACAGGGACAGTGATCGAAGCAGCATCCCCGGAATTGGCCCAACTGAAATTTCACATCCCTCCTAGGCCTGGCTCCTCCTTTCTTACCTTTAGGTTCAAACGCTGGTAGTCACTGGCCTTTGGCCTCCGAGTGACTTTGGATCTTTTTCCTTCTAGGGCAAAAGCAATAATCTGAAGAAAGGAAAAAATAAAAAACAAAAACAAATTAACATTTGGCTCTGTAATGATGTACTTCAGTTCCTGAAATCAGAAGCAACTACCTAGATTCACAAAGAGAGGCCTATTTAAATATTATACACATTTTCTCTATCTCTCTTGGTCTCTCTCTCTCTCTCTCTCTCTCTCTCTCTCTCTCTCTCTCTCTCACACACACACACACACACACACACACACACACACACACACACACACACACACACTGTTTTCAGTGCTGGAGTTCTAACAAGGCTTTGTGCATACTAGGCAAATGCTAGATCAAGCATGGAATATAGCACTGTAGTAGCATGCTTGCCTAGTTGCACCTGAGTTCAACTTCCAACGCCACAAAAGTAATAAAATTTTTAAGATTTTAAAACGGGCTTGGTTACAAGAAAATCCTTTAGGCTATTTAGTAGAAAACAACAGATGGAGGGTGTAGCCTGTGAGAATCTGTCTGATTTAATTGCAGGGATGAAATCAAAGGTCTGTCAGTCCCCTGGAAAAGAGCTTTAGGTCAGGTCTTTTGTATGTGTGTGTGTGTGTGGGGGGGGTGTCTCGAAGGCTCACAATCACTGATTGTTTCCTATCTACAAATACATACTTAGCTCCCACACAACTGCTTCAACAACTTCACTCTGATTTACCGCTCTCATCATAAGCATTTGGATGTAGAATGAAGAATGTGCATTTTTACATTTTATAAGAATGGTCTTTCCTTGTTCTTTATGGCCATATTATGCCCAATGGCCATCACAAACTGAACTATCCAATTAAATCAGGTTACTGAAATTATCTTCTAATCTCATGGCTCATTAGGAAATGTAATCATTTTGTCATCAGAGTTGTTTCAAAAGGTCATGGGTGCCACTTTAACCTCAATTTGCAAAATGTACATTTATGCAACTTCTAGGTTTGCTTTTAACTCATGTTGATTGCAGAAGAGTTGTCCTTGGGCTTTATGATACTTGGGTATTAAGAGACTATATGTAACTGAAAATATTCTTCCTGTTTACAGATGAAATACAGTTAGAAAGCCAGAAATGGTAAACTTGTCTCAAGCATGGAAAAAAGGGAAGAGCTCTATCTACATGTAAAGAACTCAGGTCCAGAGAGGCTGTGAAAGATCTGAGTTCTAAGTCAGGGGAGGAGAATCTCAATTAGGTCAGGTCATGATTCATGTCCAGCTTGGCACTTTACAGCAGAACTCACAGGAAACAGGTCACATGATGAAAACACATGATTTACAAAACTAGAGTTTTGTAAGCCCTGGCAGGGTCTGAGGAAAAACGAAAGTTGATCTTAAAATCTTTGGTGCTCACAAGCAGATGAGCGACAGATAGCTGCCCATGCACCAAGCTCTCAGTTAGGGAAACCCCAGTTTCTTCTTACCTTCCGTTTGTTGTGGTACGCAATATAGAGGACAGCGACAAGAACAGCTGCGGTCACCAGATAAGCAAAGAAGTGGCTGCTCTCTGCACTGGTGTTTCCAGAATTGTCCTTATAAGGTTTATCCTTCTCACCATTCATGGACTCCACAAGTGTCCCATCCCGGTTCTCATTGGAGGAAGGGTCCACCACCTTTTCATTCTCTTCTTCAACTGGTGAGCCCTCCTCTTCTGGCTCTGTATCACCCTCTTCAGTCTCCTTGTTTTCCACATCTTCAGTAGGCTCTGGAGACTTCTCTCCTCCTACCTTTGGCTTTAAAGAGAAGTCAGGGTCCCCTGCTGGTCTCTCCCCAGATTCAAGTTTGGAAGTAAGCGTCAGTTTCTGTCCTTTTTCAGTAATCTCGGTTTTGTCAGTCGTGGGGGACTCCTTACCTGGGGAGGGTTTGGTGAGGACCTTGTCTGAATTGTCTTTTGTGGACTTCTGTCCAGACTCCTGTTTAGGGTCGGCTGGCGGGTGCTGCTGTGCAGTCCCGGTTGACTTGGTATGCTTGGTCTCGGGCTGATCTTTGGGATCAACGGACTCTTGGGAGGAGGGATTGGCTGCTGGGACCTGCTGTCCAGATCCCGCCGAACCGGGAACTGCACCGGTAGTCGGCTCCACTGTCGGTTTGTCCTGGACTACCTTAGCCGACTGTCCGCTAGGCTCTTTCGTCTTAGAAGGCGCTTCCTTCTCAGGAGGCGGGGACGTGGAGGTCTGGTTGGAGTCTTTTTCTACAGAAGACTGACTAGGAGAATTATCTTTACTTGAGGTGGTGTGTGGCGGAGTAGGCGACGCAGCTCCTGAAACAGAAAAAGCAGTGAGTCCTCGGAAGGACAGGCCAGGACAAGAGAAGGGGGCTTGACTTCGCAAGCTGGAGGAGCCCAGCGGTGATGGCTGAACGGGATGGGTAGAGATGGCCGGAGAGCCGGGGAAGGCAAGGAGGACGCCAGCCCCGGTGGCGACCCGCCAAGGTGCAGACGGGGGAGCCTAAGGGAGGGAGCGGGATGAGCTGGGGAGGAAGGGGATCTTACTCGCCACTGCGACACTTAGCAGGAGCAACGCAACCAGGACCCGCATCCTGCAGCCTGCGCTTCCGCCCTCTACAGCTGACGTGAGAGCAGCGCAAGGCACTTCAAGCGCATGGCCCCTCCCTTTCCGGTGGGCGGTTCTTATTAAGGCATAGCCACGCCCCGGGGGCGGGGCTATCGGGTGCGGGCTGTCAGCCGCTGTCTTCCTATAGTGTGCCGGAAGTCAAGTCCAGCTCTGTCTTTCTTTTTTCTTTTCCTCCGTGATCTGACTCTCTTTCTTGTTTACTTGTCTTGGTACTTTGGAAATGGTTCTGGCCGGCAGGTACTGGGTCGCTCCTCGCGGCTCACGGGGCCCGGAGTCACTTTGCCTGTGTCTCTAACGTTATTTTCCGTTGCTGGTGGTGCTTTTCTCACTCCACACCAAAATGTATTCTGTTCCGGTCTTTTCCGTCTAGAAACAAACACTTAATCATTTTCGTTCCTAGGTTCCTTGACAGTACCTAGGGCGCTCTGAATTTACCACGGATTTTCTCCCCTTCTTCCGGAGGACCCAGATTCTGTTCCATTCCCAGCACTCACAAAATAGCTAACAGCAGACTGTAATTGCAATTTCAGGAGATCTGACTCCCTCTTTTGGAACTCCGCAGACATTGTATGCATGTGGTGTCTCCTCATCTATGGATTACTGCTTGCTACATCTGTGATAGTGCCTTGTTGAAACAAGTTGCTCGACATCATTTGCCTGGTTAGGTATTTTGTAAACAGTGATTTAACAAATAACTTATTGTTGTTTTTACTCTTGTTCTTTAGCTCTTTTGGGGCCTCACTACCCAGCTCCCAAATAAATGCACATGGAGGCTTACCGTTGCTTATAAATGCCCTGCCAGCTTTTCTTAAATTATCCTGTTTACCTTTTGCCTCTGGGCTTTTATCTTTATTTCTGTATACTTTACTTCTTCCTCTGTGGCTCGCTGTGTATCTGGATGGCCCCCAAAGTCCTCCTTTTCCTGCTCCTTCCTGTCAGCAAGTTGCTGACTCAACTTCCTGATCCCTCGTTAGTTTCGTTTAATCAAACAAATATAACACATCTTTGCTTCATTAAACAAAAATTCCACAGCATAAATGAATATAACACATTTTAAACTAATATTCTACAATAAATAGTAGGTCCTAGCTCAAACTAAAAGTCCCGACAACTAAGTTCGTTTGTTTTTGTTGTTTTGAGGCAGGCAGCCACAGCCAGCCTGGAACTTACAGAGCAGCGGACCTTAAGTTGGCGTCAACCTTCTGTACTCTGCTTTAGAAAGGCTGAGAGTACAGCTGTGCACCACCATGCCAGGTTCTATGGTCCTTGATACCCTGAAGGTTTAAAACAGAGGCTATTTTAAATAAAATTGTTATATTATTATATGCATAGGTGTTTTGTCTCCATTTACACCTATTCATCATGTGCTTGTCTGGGGCCCGAGGAAGCCAGAAGAGGGCATCAGATATTTTGGAGCTGGAGTTAAAAAATGATTGTGAGCTACCATATGGGTACTGCATATTAAATCTGGGTCCTTGGAAGATCAGCCAGAGCTCTTAACCTCTGAGCCATCTCTCCAGCCTCAGAGGCAACGGATCTTTTGAACTACTCAAATTTGGAGACCAGTACAAAGAACAAAGTAAGACTCAGTCTCAAAAGTATCTAAACAGTCAGTAAGACTCAGTCTCAAAAGTATCTAAACAGCCAGTCATGGTGGTGCACACCTTTAGTCCCAGCATTGAGGAGGCAGAGGTAGGTTTATCTCTGTGAGTTTGAGACTAGCCTGGTCTACATAGTGAGTTCCAGGACAGCCAGGGCTGTTGTACAGAGAAACCCTGTCTCAACAACAACAACAAAACAAACCCCCAAGCAAACAAAAAATAAATAAATGTGACTTTAATTTCATAAAGCATACAATCTTGCAAGGTACATAAATATCACATAGATGTTTGTCCATGTTTTCTGTAATGGCTAATTTTTATGGTCAACTTGGCAGGCTTTAGAATCACCATGGTAAGAAACCTCTGGGCATGCCTGGAAGGGATTATCTAGGTTAGGTTAACTGAGGTGGTAAGACCCACCCTGTATGTGGACATTCGTGTTTCATGGGCTGGAGTCCTGAACTGAATAAAATGTAAACCAAGGTGAGAACAATATACATGTTCATGTCTCTCTGCTTCCTGACTCTGGATTTGGTGTGACCATCCATTTCCTGCTCTTGTTGCTATGATTTCCCTGCCACAATGGACTGTGTATTTCTGGGAACAGTAAGCCAAAATCAACCTTTAAACTACCTTTGTCAAGTAGTTTGCAATGACACCCAGACAAATAACTAATAGAATGTAGTCCAAGAACTGCTGAGCAAAATATGAAGTGTGTCAGCTGAAGAAGCTTGGGGCTGAGAAGAACAAAGGGTATATATGGAAGGCAGGAAGAATCAGGATTCGAGGCTGAATACGGTGTATGTGCAGTTGTGAACCTGGTGTTGTGGGTAAGCATAAAGAGCAGGCTTGCTGAGGAACAAGGGGAATGGTAGAGAAGGGCAGAAGAGAGCCAGATAGACAAACAGACAATCCTGGAATTGCCCACAGTATAAGTTTTCATGCAATAGAAAATATGTCAGCACTTTTTATCAAGATGGCACCGAAAACGAAGAAGGAAGCTCCTGCCCCTCCCAAAGCCAAATCGAAGGCCTTGAAAGCCAAGAAGGCAGTGCTGAAAGGCGTCCATGGCCACAAGAAAAAGAAGATCCGCACGTCACCCACCTTCCGGCAGCCCAAGACCCATAGGCAGCCCAAATACCCTCGAAAGAGCGTGCCCAGGAGAAACAAGCTTTACCACTATGTCATCATCAAGTTCCCCCTGACCACTGAGTCAGCTATGAAGAAGACAGAAGACAACAACACGCTTGTGTTCATTGTGGATGTCAAGGCCAACAAGCACCAGATCAAACAGGCTGTGAAGAAACTCTATGACATAGATATGGCCAAAGTCAACACCCTCATAAGTCCTGACAGAGGGAAGGAGTTTGATTGGCTCCTGATTATGCTGCTCTGAAGGTCACCAACAAAATTGGGATTATCTAAACTGAGTCCAGCTGGCTAATTCTAAACATACTTTTTCACTATTTAAAAAAAAAAGAAAGAAAATATGTCAGCTAACATATTTTAGCGGTTGAACTGAGCCCACTCCAGCCAAAGAGGATTGTCCACGGGGAAAGTAACACTCTGTGAGAAACCTGAATGTAATGTGATACGGTATGTAGTAAGGAGGGTGGAAATTTTTCCAAAATTTCAAGAAATAGTACATGACACAAATATAGTTTCAGAAACAAGTGTTTTTTCTGTTATTTGAATAAAAATCTCTTTAATGTACATCTCATGCTTCTTCTCTTCCTCTCTCCTCCTCCATTACTGAAGAGAGAATGAGAATCACAGAGGGGGGCTGGAGAGATGGCTCAGCGGTTAAGAGCACCGTCTGTTCTTCCAGAGGACCCGGGTTCGATTCCCAGCACCCACATGGCAGCTAACAACTGTCTGTAGTTCCAGCAAAACACCGAGGCAAATAAATAAATAAATAAATAGAAATGTTAAAAAAAAAAAAAAAAAAAAAAAGAGAATCACAGAGATGTGAGAAGTCTAACATTATTTCAGGAATTGGACAGTGGTAGCTCAGTGGTTAAGTCAGCTTGCCTGATATGTGAGAGGCTCTGAGCTCAGTCTTCAGAATTTAACAACAACAGAAAAATCTTTAGAATATTGACTCTGCCTTGGCTAGAGGAAGTGAACTGGTAAATGAATCTTTTAATAAAAGAAAATTCTGCCCTCCTGCTCTTAAGATAAATGTTTGGCTAACATTTAAGGATATTGGTTTAGTGGGTGGAGAGGGTAGTGGCAAATGATTAAACCTGACCTGGTGTCCACATTACTAGGCAGGGCAGGAAAAAAGTACTGATCACACAGAGCTCTCAGGCATTTGTATTTTATCTAAACAGCAAAAGAAACCACTGAAGAGGTTTAAGTAGGGGCAAGATATAACCAGAGTGGGGAATGTTTGGACATTACTCTGCTCGAATCAGAAAGAATTGATTTGGGCAGTAGGGAAAATGGATCTGGCTGTTAATCATTTAGGAGAGTGTTGCCATAGTCCCAAGGAGTGCACAGGCCCAGAGAGAATGACCAACATGCTTCTGAGGTAGACGGGAAAGGAAGCAGAGGACAGACAGAGAAGAAGAAGGTGCTTTCTCGCTGGGATAGGAACCACTGGTGGAGAACCAGGTGGAATGGAGTGGGATATAGGAAATGAATTTGCTTCTGGCCAATTACTTATTACTTTGGTTTATCTTAAGATGATTATGCTATCCAAGAGGAGAGACACTGACGTGGGTAACTGAAAATGTGAGCATGGCATTTTAAGCAAATAATAGGAACTATTTTCCTCAGTATTTTTTTGTTTTGTTTTGCTTTGTTTTATTTTTTAAGAGAGGGTTTCTCTGTGTATCCTTGGCTGTCCTGGAACTTACTCTGTAAACCATGCAGGCCTTGAACTCACCAGTAGTGGCTTCTAAGAGGCCTGAAGACAAGACCAGCCTCAGTCAGTGCAAATTGCTGATAAACATTTGATTCTAAGCCCTTCCACATAAGCCAACCTGGAGTTTGAGCCTGGGAACCATGATGAGGGCCAAGCCCTGATACAACGTTCCAAGACCAGTGAGAGAACATGGCCAGCAGCTGCAGGTATCAGCAAATCAAAGCCCTCTCTCCTGACTGGAGGGAGGGTCTGGGAAAAAAGTATTTAAGGTTCCCCCCCCACCAATAACAAAATTAAACTTACTCGCTTCAGCTTGTTCCGGGAGGCTGAGTCCTTGCTTCCGCACCATCTTGGCCCCTCCCCCAAGGGGCAAAGCAGGACCCTGAGCTAGAGACAACCCCAACTCCTGATTTTAAGCCAGGCACCCCCAAATCCCAGAGATTCTCCTGCCTCTGCCTCCCAGTTCTGGGATTAAAGGCATGTGCTGCTGCTCCACCACCACTGCCTGGCTTCAGTATTGTTTAAAATATTTTTGCTAACGGTTTCATTAAAAAGTAATTCACGTGTTTATCATAACTGTGATAGTTTCTTTACCGTTGGACACCTAGACTTCCTTGCCTTTCTGCTGGCGGCTACTTGTTAGGTTACAAGCCTTCTAAGTTGAGACTGTTATTTAGAAAGACTTAGTAATTTGCTCAAGGCTAGGTTATTTTTGATAACTTCTGATAACAGGGAGCTTTTCTTTTTTTTATTCCCCCCCACTTCCTTTCATCTTTATGTTGCGGGCCCAGGAGATGCTCCACCTCCTCCTGAATAGCAAGGGCTACAGAGCACAGCCAGCACAAGCATTGTTACTACGTGCTTTTTTACATTTTTGTTAGCATACAAAGAAATAAGTTACGATATGGCATTTTCTTTCTTTTTTTTTTAAAACTTTATTATTTATTTACTTATTTGCGTTGGTGTTTGCCTGGAACTGGAACTACAGACAGTTGTTAGCTGCCATGTGGGTGCTGGGAATCGAACCAGGGTCCTCTGGAAGAGCAGACGGTGCTCTTAACCGCTGAGCCATCTCTCCAGCCCCATGATATGGCATTTTCAAAAAGAATTTGTTTTAGTTGCTTTTCTTTTCTCCCATTTCCCCCAGCTCTGAGAATTCTTAATGTGTCATAGTGATAGGAGAAAAAGAGTTCTTGACTTTCTGTATATGTGTGTGTGCCTGCCTCTGTGTGTATGTGTGTGTTTGTGTCTGTGTGTGTAGGACAGCCTCGGGTGTCATTCCTCTGGCACCATCTGCCTTTTACAAGGTCTTATACTGGCATAGAAATGGCTGAGTATGCTAGGCTAGTTGGCCAGTAAACTTTGGGGATCTATCTGTCTCCACCTCCTAAGAGTAGGGTGTCAAACACAGCCAGATATATAATCATGTACATATATATATATGATTAGAAGTCTATGTTACTACAGCAGCTATTTTTAAAAAAATATTTATTTATTTATTTATTTTTATTTTATGTGAATTGATGTTTTGCCTGAATGTATAACTGTGTAAGGGTGTTAGATCTTGGAATTATAGACAGTTGTTAGCTGCCACGTGGATGCTGGAAATCAAACTCAGGTACTCCGGAAGAACAGTCAGTGCTCTTAACCACTGAGCCATCTCTCCAGCTCTAAAGCAGCTATTTTTATTTTTAAAAAACAGGGTCTCGGTATGTAGCTCTGGCTAGCTTAGAACTTGCTATGTAGACCAGGCTGGTCTAGAACTCAAAGAGCTCCATTTGCCTCTGCCTCCAGAATGCTGAGATGAAAGCATACACCATCATGCTTTGTAATATTTTGGTTTTTTAAGATAATATCTCTAGTATCTCAGGCTGGCCTCCCACTCCATATATAGCTGAGAATGACCATGAATTTCGGATCCTCCTGCCTGTACCTCCCCAGGGCTGGTTAATACGTATGGGACACCATGCTCAGTTTAGACTGTGTGTGGGATTCCTAGGGCTCTGTGCAGGCGAGGCAGGCACTCTAATTGAGCTCCATGACTTAGTCACTCTTTACACAGTCTCCAGTTCTCCACCTTGTCCTCGTTCCTCAATGTGACCTCTCCTATAGCTGCCAAATACGACTATCTCCAGGTAACTATTTCCTTATGAGGCAAAAAACAAACACATTCAAGTCTAGGCAAAAGAAACCGTTCAAAAGTATCAGAACCTGACTGGCTTTAGTCAATACTCCGAGTATGATAGCAAATAAGGAATACATGCTCCCCTAACTTTTTGCTTTTTCAAAGCACACCTTTAGTTCCAACAGAGGCAGGCAGATCTCTGGAAGTTCAAGGCTAACTTGATCTACAGTGAGGTCCAGACCAGCCAAGGCTATGTAACAAGATTTTGTCTCAAAGAACCAAATAAATAAATAAAGATTAGTGTGTATGACCTTATGTGCACCTGTGCCTGTGGGTGTGTGCCTGAAAAGGGTGTCCAGCATTCTCTACAGTCATTTTTCTTTCGAAGTAATATCTCTCCCTAAACTTGGAACTTGAGTTTTCTAAGCTGGACTGAAAGATATGAGGGTCGTTTGTGTTGTTAATGTGGTTGCTGAAATCCAAACTCTGGTCCCCAGGATTGAATAGCAAGTGGTTCTAAGTATTAAACCATCTTTGTAGCCCAACTGTGGTGTGGGTCTATGCTCTTGTACACTGTAAATATTTGTTACTGTAAATATTGGTTTAATACAATGCTGACAGGAAGAAGAGACGGGGCAACCAGACTAGGAGAATTCTGGGAAGCAGAAGAGCAGAGAAAAGCCTGACAGATGCAGAGGAAGGGATATGAGAATGCTGCGCTGAAGAAAAGGAACCAAGCCAAGTGGATAAACATAAATACAAAATATGGTTTGGCTTAAAGTAGGAGTTAGATAGTAATAAGCCTAAGCCATAGGCTAAACAGGCTAAATAGGCTAATTAATAAGCCTTTGTGTAATTTTTTTTGGACTAAATGGCTGTAGAACCAGCCAGGTAGGACAGAGAAACTTCAGACTACACAGCCTGAGAAACAGATAGTGCTCATGATCTGTTGTAAATGTACTGAATGCTTCCTAAAAATGCCTTTTTTTTTTCTTCTCTTTTTATTTTTTATTTATATATTTTTTAAACTTTATTTATTTATTTATTTGCCTTAGTGTTTTCCTGGAACTGGAACTGCAGACAGTTGTTTGCTGCCATGTGGGTGCTGGGAATCGAACCCGGGTCCTCTGGAAGAGCAGACGGTGCTCTTAACCGCTGTGCCATCTCTCCAGCCCCTTCTTCTCTTTTTAAAGCAGGATCTCATATCACCTAAGCTGGCCTCAAACTCACTATGAAGCCAAGGATGACAGTAATCCTCTTACCTTCCAAGTGCTGGAATAACAGCACCACATACCTGGTTTTAGGTAACGCTGGGCACTGAAACTTGGGTGTTATGATGCTAGCCAAATGTTCTAGCGATTGGGATATAAAATTTAACCCAGGGTAAGGCAGGAAGGCAGTGGCTTGATTCTACAAAAGGTCTAAAGAAACATCCAGAAACAGTCTTGTAACTGTAATTTTATTTTCAAATACATATATCCCCAGGCCTAAAATGTAAAATTGTTAAATTCATGTTAAATGCATTTTACTACTATTTTAAAAAAGCAAAATACTTATACAAGGTACAACATGGATAAATTTGAAAACATGAGACACATAAGCAGAATACTTCTAGGTTAGAAATCTCTTTAAATCAATTATAAATTATAGAATTTACATTTTGGGAGTCTCAATAGTCAATATTGACTAGACTATGTACCTTTAAGACTGCAAGTTGGGGGGCTGGAGAGGTGGCTCAGAGTTAGGAGCACTGACTGGTCTTTCAGAGGTCCTGAGTTTGGTTCCCAGCTACCACATGGTGGCTCACAACCATCTATGATGACATCTGGTACCCTCTTTTGTATACTGTATACATAAATAAATCTTTAAAACAAAAAAGACTGCAAGTCTTTTTTGCAAGTCTTTAAGAACATTTGTTATTGCAAAGGACCTAAGTTTGATCCCAGCACCCATATAGTGCATTATATTTCTCCATAACTTCAGTTCCAGGGGAGTCAAAGCCTCTGCTAACCTCCAGGGCACTAGGCTTCTTGGTGCATGTATATACATGCTGACAAAATGTTCATGTACAGAAAGTAAAATACAACAATTGGCGTGTGTGTGTGTGTGTGTGTGTGTGTGTGTGTGTGTGTGTGTGTGTGAATTAAAAGTTGCTTGGGGTTTTCTAAACCCAGCTGGTATTAACTCCACAGTAAGTGACCTGCAAAAATTTAACCCAGGGCTTGGCAGGAAGGCTGTGGCTTAATTCAACAAAAGGTCTAAAGAAACACCCGGAAACAGTTTTATAACTGTAATTTTATTTTCTTTTGTGAAAATAAACTGGGAGTTTAAATTGCTCCAAAAACCATAAAAACAAAATGAAATACACACAGAAGAAGCTTGTGAGGTGGTGGGGAGCGGGGCAGAGGATCTTAGAACTTCGGCAGATTGTACTAGCCCAGACTGGGGTGACAGCAGCCAGCCGGCGGAGGCTGGGTCCTGCCTGCCACTCAGACTGCGAGGCACCAGAGAGGAACACAGACTTCTTGGAGGCACCTTGAGACCCTTTAAATGCAGGGGTGGGGGACTGAGTCAAAGGAAGGACCTCTTTCCCCCCCACCAGCTGGAGGCTGGCCTGGGGGGCCCCCAAAGAGGGTGCGGGGGATGCTGGTGGGAACCGATCAGGCCAAGATGTCATCACATATATATGGTCATGGCCTTACACTGGACAGAGGACAGAGGGACATGAACTGGTGTCGGACACACGACAAAATCTTGCGCTAGGGAACAGGAGTGGCCTGGAGGGAGGGGAAGCCGGGCTAGAACTCCAGGCCAGGCGAAGCTGGGATCCAGGGCAGGTGGAGGACACAGGAGGGCGGGAGGAGAGGAGGTAGAGAGGCATCTTTGCCCAGGTATACCTACCACAGCGCGGGGAAAGAGCGACACACTGCTTTTCAGTGCTTTCTTATGGAGACTGGGGGAGGGGGGATATTTTGTTTTTCTCTTTTCTTTTTTATTTATTTTTTTTAAAAAAGCCTGAAGATCAGCTATTGGTTACATCTACACTCCTAAAGCACTGCCGTTACCGGTCACTTTACAGAACAGTCCAGAGTGGTCAAATATTGACCAATAATGTTTTCTTTTTTTTTTCTCCTCCTCCTGTCTGAATCATTACTACTTGGGAGTCCCGAGACAGCCTGAACAGAACAGGGGGTGGCTTAGTGGGCAGACTTGGTGACCAAGGAAAGAGGCTGGGCCTGTAGCACAGGGAGGGCCTGATGGGCATGGAGGGTAGCTGGGAAGGAAGGGGGAGAGGTCAGCAGAGCCGTGGGTACGGAGCCCAGGGGCAGGGGCCTGGATAGGAGCGGGGGCTGGCTGCCCATCTGGCTGGAGTTGCTGGCTGCAGCCTTAGCTGAGAGGAAGGCAGCTGAATGGAGAGCCAGCTGGGCTCGGGACTCCGGTTTGGTGGTGAGGGACAGGGGCTGGGCTTGCTCGGAGTGGGTGGCAGCAGGGGCAGCTGGGGATGCCAAGGCTGCGGAGGGGGTTGCAGGAGAGTCCAGCGTGCTGCCATGGGAAGAGGCAGGGCTATCGCAGGGCTTCTCAGGGGGCAGGTACTGAATACATGGCTTCTTGTTCTTGGAGGCCAGGGCACCTAAAGGTAAAAACACAAGGAAAAATGATCAACTGGTGGCTGGCTGGTGGAAGGGCAGAGGCTAGATGCAGCTTTGTGGGTCTGTGGCTCACACTCTGTGGATTCAACTCAGGGCCGATGGAAAATATTCAGGGGGAAAAAAAACCTTGTCTGTACTATAAACACATGCATTTTCTTTTCTATTTTTTCGCTAAGCAAATAGAACCTAACAGCTATTTCTACAGCAGTCATTGTGTGGGGCATTATAAGGCATCTAGAGTTGGTAGAGGCTAGATGGAAGATATATTAAATATAAGACCACCACACTCAAGGGACTTGAGCACCGTAGATTAGTTGTCTGAGAAGTGGAGTATGGTAGGTCCCTGGAACCAATCCAGAAGATATTAAAGGGATGATTATACACTGGAAATGCTAAGTAAAAAATACTTGAAAAAAATTATATTGTGAGGTATTCGTGCAGGGGAGAGGTCAAGTCTGGGCATTTCTATGGCTTTACACCTTAATTTTTTTAAAAAAATTATTTTATGTGTATGGATGTTTCACCTACATGTATGTCTGTGTACTAGCTGCATGCCTGGTATTTGTGGAGGTTAGAAAGGGCATTAGCTATCCTGTAACTGGAGTTCCAAAGGAGCACAAGTGCTCTTAGCTGCTGAGCCAACTCTCAAGACCCTTCACCTTACTTTTTGAGATAAGTCTCCCACTGAATATAAAGTGTATTGTTTTTAGTAGATTAGATGATCAGGCTGCCCTGGTGACTTTTACAAAGGATGTCTGGGTGTCTGAATACAAATCCTCAGGCCTGCACAGACTTTATCAACGCAGTTATATAGCTCCAGTCCTTGGATTATTTGTTTCTTTGAGACAAGCTCTTATGTATCCCAGGCTGGCCTCAGACTGGAGCCCACCTCTGGAGTGTTGGGACAGACACACAGTACCACTCCTGTTTTATGTGGCACTGGCTACCGGGCTTGGGGCTTCATGCATGCTCAGGCAAGCATTCCATCAACTGAGCTGCATCTCCAGGCTTTTCAAAGATCCAGAGATTATGACACTACATTTAAGAATGCCCAGAGAAAGCACGATCCAAAGACCAAATGCCCAAACTGACACAGATCCAGTCAGAATCTGATCGGAAAGAAACAGTTCACGGTCTCTCTCCTCCTCATCCCTTCCTTAAACCCCTTAACTATTGAAAAATCCTTGGCTCGGGTTAGAGAGATGGCTCAGCGGTTAAGAGCACTGGCTGTTTGCTCTTCCAGAGGGCCTGAGTTCAATTCTGATACCTTTTTCTGGCATGCAGGCATACATCCCTAAAAAAACCTTACATATATAAAATCCTTGTCTAATGGTGCCAAGATGGGGCAGTCCTGCTGAGCGCTGTGGCATGTAGCAGATTTTGTATTGTCTCTATATTTCACTCTTGTATGTTGCTACATAGGAATACACAGAAAGGAGGCCAGTGTACCACAAAGGCCACAAGCAGTTACACACATGTTATGTATCAGCCTTACACTGAGATGACCCTGAGATGAAGGTCAGGATCTTAAAACCTGTCATCCTGAGCAATGCTCTGTGCTAACTGTCATTTATTTCAGCTTCTTGTGTGATGCGGTTCCCGAACAAAGGCAAACACTGTTCTTTTGGCGTGCAACCAAAGAACATCTAATGCCAGTGAATTCATAGACCAGTGATGTGATGGTCAGTCTTCACCATCACCATGGAAACACATCTCTACACAGAGCATGGAGAATCTACCCTGAATACAGGTCTTGGATTAACTAAAAAGGAACAAGCAAGCTGGGCTCCGGCATTCACCTCCCTGCCTACTGACCAAAACCACAGTGTGGCCGACCAGCTGTCAGGTCCTTCTACCATAGGCATCTTCAAGCTCTGAGACAAGCCCAGTCCTCCCTTAAGTTGCTTTTACCAGGTGTTAGGTATTTTGTCAAGGCAAGGAGAAAATTAATCCAGGTGCTGTGTTTATCTCTAGCATGCCACCTTTGGAAGGGAATCCCAGACATCGATTCCAGCTAACTCCTATTTTTATTGTATGCATTGACTTTAGGACATAAGGGACAACTTAAATGGAGCAGGATTGAGACATGCCTGAACTTTGAAAAGCTTGTCTGTTTCTCTCCCTTTAAAATACTATCTTAAGGAAAGGAACTGGGGACAGCCCCGAACCCTCCAGTTTTCTCTGAGGAGGCTGGGATCGAACCCAGTGCTGACAGGCAGTATTCCCCTAGATGCCTCAGCCCAGGACTCACCCTCTGCCTCCTGGATTTGCTGCTGAGACTGTGTCTGTGACAGCTGTTTTTCTCTCTTCCTCTTCTTCTTCTTCCCCTAAAAAATATGGTCACAGAAGAGATGAATAAGAAACAGAATAACACCAGCTTGGCAAGAGGACCCAGAACACTGGTGACAGCCCTTCTCTTGATGGCTCCTGGTCAGGGTGCTAGAGAATTGGGCTGGGACAGGAGGCAGCATGACCCCACCCTTCTTTGTCAAAAAGTCCCTCTGGTTGGGGCAGCTCTTGGCTGGCTTTTAAGCTATTCTATTTCTTTCATTCTTTACTCCCTAGAAGAGAGATTACTAGCCTTTTAGAAGCTTCCCCTCACCCTGTGTGTGTGTGTGTGTGTGTGTGTGTGTGTGTGTGTGTGTATGTGCATGAATACAAAGCACACGAGACCAGAGGACCGGATGTCACTCCTTAGACACTGTCCATTCTTTTTTGGAGACATGGTCTCTTCATTGGCCTGGAACTGGCCATGCAGGCTAGGCTGGCTAGCGAACCCCAGAGATTTGCCTCCCTTCTCCAGTGTTGAGAATCTAAGAACACAGCACCATGCCCCGCCCGCTTTGTACATAGGCCTCAAACAATAGTACTTGGCCTCTTGCGAAGCAAATCTTTACCCACTGAGCCATCTATCAATCTGGACTGTTGTTGATTTTTTCTAAGGTGTCCCAGGTCCCTCTGATGCAGCTATAAACTCTCTTAAGGAAGAAAAAGAAAGGGAATAGCCTACATACAAAATTCCAACAAGTTTTATTGAATTTCTAGATATGGCCCCTAAGAATTCAAACCAGGCTTCCTTGTTTCTAGGGAACATGGCTTCTCCTCTAAAAGCAAACTGACTGAAATTGCCTGTTTTCTCTCTGCATCCTGAAGATGCTCAGTTCCTTGGGGGGTGGGGTCCCTTGAGTTCCCCCACAGCATGAACACTTACTTACATAGCTCTCTCTCTCTCTCTCTCTCTCTCTCTCTCTCTCTCTCTCTCTCTCTCTCTCTCTCTCCCTGAGTTCTCACACAGCATGAACACTTACATGGCTCTCTCTCTCTCTCTCTCTCTCTCTCTCTCTCTCTCTCTCTCTCTCTCTGTCCCTGAGTTCCCATACAGCATGAACACTTACATGGCTCTCTCTCTCTCTATGTCCCAGAGTTCTCATACAGCATGAATACTTACATGTCTCTCTCTTTCTCTCTCTCTATGTCCCAGAGTTCTCACACAGCATGAACACTTACATGGCTCTCTCTCTCTCTCTCTCTCTCTCTCTCTCTCTCTGTCCCTGAGTTCCCATACAGCATGAACACTTACATGTCTCTCTCTTTCTCTCTCTCTATGTCCCAGAGTTCTCACACAGCATGAACACTTACATGGCTCTCTCTCTCTATGTCCCTGAGTTCCCATACAGCATGAACACTTACGTAGTTGTCCCGGGCTGACCAGGTTGGGTAGAGCTGAGCATGGAGCTGTCGTTCTTTCCGGGCAAGCTCGTAGTATTTGGCCTGTTCTTCTCTAGACAGGTTGTGCCACTGAGGGAGAGAGGATTAAGACACACAGAGCACTCAGGGTAGGAGACATTGAGGCCGCTGATGCCAGGATGAGTCACCAGGAGGGCAGGCCTTACCTTTCTTCCCAGGATTTGGTTAATGGCCGCACTCTCCTTCAGGGTGCACTCAGCCACCACCTTGGCCCTCATCTCCTTCATATACAGCATGAAGGCATTCAGAGGCTTTTTCACATGAGGCTTCTTCTCCTCCTCCTTTTTCACGGTAACTGGGGATTTCCTGTGGAGGCACGTGGCTATGGGTTAGGTATCACCATCATCCAGTTCTCCTATCCCTGCCTTTGCGGACCAATGCCTCTGGGAGGAGAGGCTTGTATGGGTGGCCATGTGTGACTGCTTTAAGAATCTGGGCAGAGAGAGAGAAATAAGAGGAGGAGGAGGAGGAGGAGGAGGAGGAGGAGGAGGAGGAGGAAGGCAAGGCATGGCTTTCTGTGCCAGTGGTGTGGGCTTCCAACTGTCTTTCCAACAGAGAGGATAACGTCTGGGTCTTTGCTCAGGCATCAGCTATCACAATCTCTAGAGAATTACTTTCTCCTCTCCTGGCCTCATATTTTGTTGGGAAGACAGGGCAGGGAGAAGAGATAAAAGCTTCTTTAGTTCCTCACAGCTGCTAGAATCTGACTCTGAGAAGAGAAGCATCGAGTCTTAAAGGAAGGGATGGAAGAAATCAAAGAGAACAGCCCCCCAAAGAGAAGACAGGGATGCTAACACCACAAGAGAAGAATGGCCGGTTGCTCACATGCCCCTGCATCCAGCCGGTCTCTTACTTACGCACTCACTGCAGGGCTCAGGCTGGGGGGTGCTGGCTCCTGCTTCACAATGGGAGAGACGATGGCAGGGTGGGGGATTCCTGAGGTGGGAAGGCCAGGATGGGCAGGAGCCACCATGTGTGGGGAGAACCGACTTGAGACCAGGCTGCATAATAATTGGGAACAAATGAGGTCAGAGAGGCCAGGGCTGTGTGCTCCCCTATGGCTGCCATCTACAGAATTAGGCTACCAGTCTCGGGGATTGCTTGATGATGCTGTCCCTTCCCTACGACACACAAGGTACCGAAGTCTGGTGCTGGATGGAGGTGGAACAAAAAACAGAAGGTACGGAGGTCAGAGGGCACGGGATACAGGGAAAGGCAGGACAATGGGCCATAGGTTATCTGCCATTGGCGGTTCCACTGTGGCATAGAGCCACTCCTTTGAGAAATTTCTGTTCCGTTTCCTTATCTGACGTTACCACGGAAGATACACATTTCACCTAGTCTCTGGCTTCAGTGTGACATATTCAAAATGACTGTTCCACAGAGGCTGGTATGTGGGGATGCAAAAGGAGGGTAACAGCCTAGGGCTTGAAGTCGTGGCTCTGTGTGTGAGTCCTGGGGTCCCTATTTCATGGGGTTGTGGTATAAGGAGCACCAGGCAAGAGGTAGCCCCTCATCAAAGAGAGATGAGGACCGGGAAAACCCATGTCTGCTTACTAGCCCACAGGGCACAGGCTGCTTCATGGCCAGAAGTAGCCCAATCAATAACAGACAAATATCCCAACATTTCACGTTGACAGCCCCAGCCCTAGGACTAACCTGGACATTGAGGCGTTCATGGCGAGGGCAGGATAAGGATGCCGGAAACCACCAGGAGGGAGTGAGTACATAGGCTGTCCTTGCCTGTGAGGGTGAGGAAGGAGCAAGGTGATCTAGTCAGGCATTAGAGATATTTAGGGCCAAGACTGAGGGGTCTGGAGAGAAATGAAGAGAAACAGGGGCAGGAAGCCAGAGGAGCTGGGAGGAAGCCTTCCAAGGTGGGAATGAGGACGTCTAAAGCCCGGGGTCCTGAAGGCGGAGCTCAGCAGAGAAAGGAATAAGGTAAGAAAGGCTGTGGGTTTCCTTACTGTGGGACAAGCCAGCCGAGGGGATGGGGGATTTGTCCGACAGCTCCTGGAGACAGTGGGTAATACGGTGACAGTTCAGATGGATGAGGAGGCCGGGGGATTCCTGCTTCCAGAGAGAGACGTGTCAAATACTCCCCTCACCCTACTTCTGTAACTTACATAGCATCCCATAGGAGCCCTCCCCCCCAATGCCCAGGTGTCCACACCCTGGAAAGCCATTGTCTCTCATCATTTCTGCCTTCTAACAGCTCTGGGCCACCACTCAAGGGCATCCAAGGAAGGGAGGACCCATATGCCTTCTCTCTAGCTACCCAGAAGCTATCTCTGTGGTTCTAAGTTTCTTTTGTTGTCTCTATTCAGGGTCCAGGTCAATATCCAACAAAGAGCAAAAAGTATCCTGAGGCGTTCTTTAACTAATGTTCTAGAAAACAAGCACAATAAACTTATTCTGCCAATAAACCATCCTGCCTCTAAACTCTGGATTTTCACTCTGCGTTTACCCACACACATTCACTCTCACACACACACCTCTCAATCATCATTATTTCTCCAAATGAGGTCTCAGAACCACAGTGACTCCGTAGGAATGTTATGAAGACCTTGGCTCCCAAGGAATGGACAGGTATGGTGGGCAGTTAACTATCATCAACCACACATAAAGCCAGCTCTGTTCCTTGTTTTATAGCTATTTTAAAGTCTGTCCAGAGGTTTTTATTTGCAATGTATAGTGTAGGGCATACATTGTGGTTTATGGAGGCATAGCCTTAGATAGACTGGACAGCACTCCGAATTTACAACAGTACCAGGCTCATACTTGGCTTATTTCATTCCTTTTAGTCCTCACAATGGCTGTCTAGGCAGGAAGTATAGATTAAACAGCCAAACAAAACCCCCCCACCAGACCAAACCACAAAACAAAACATTACTCTCATGAACTGTCAAGGCAATCAACGAGAGTTGCAGCAAGATCTGAACACAGATCTTATTCATTCAAGGGCTCCTTCATACCCCATGCCAAAGGAAGGCTGCCCACCCCACAGGAGTGCAGCCTGTAGTGGGGGGCACTCACCTGTCTTTGGATCGATCTCTGGGGAAAGATGCGTGGGAGGGGAAGCAGGGGAGAAGTGGTCATTGCTGTAGGTGATGAGGGGTGTCAATGGGTGCATGTGATGAGGGTGCTGGACCACAGGAACTTTGTTGGACTGCAAGAGAGAGAAGATGGACTAGGCACAGAGGCCAGGGAGACTGGGTACACACCCAGCTGTCACTCGCTGGCTCTTTGCTGGGCAACACCCTATCAACCCTCTCGTATCAGGCCTCCAGAGAAGGAAACCAAAGGAGAGGAAACCCCTCTCTAACCAGACACAGCACCCCTTCACAGGCGCAGTGAGGCGCCGGTGCTCAGGTCTAACAAGCTACGTGATCTCTATGGATGGGAGAGGGAGATGGCGCATCTTCCAGACCACTTCCACAGTTACAGGAGGCTCATCACCAAGTTCAGGCTTACAGATGATGGGCACTCTGAACTCTCTGCTATTTCCTGCAACAATTTTTTTTCACTTGGCATTCACACCACAAACTGCTCAGTCCCTGGAGCTTCCTAGGCTCACAGGTCTTTCTGCAGTTACCTCATGGATCCCTGGTGCTTGTCAGATGTAGCATGAGAAATGTTTTCACTTTACTTACTGACCATTACCAATGGTTCTATATCCACAAGCATTCAGCACAACTAAAACCATAATAAACAATAATCAATTCTGACATCAGATTGCTAAGAACCTGGTGCATCCAAATGATGTATCTTGGTTTGTCAGAGGATGATTTTGGTATTATAAACATAATAGGACTATTACCAGAGAAAAGTAAGTGAGAGTGAGCATGTCCAGTGGGTCAAGGTGTTTTCTTCCATGCTGGACAACCTGAGTTCTATACCCAAAGCCCACATAGTAGGTCCTCTGGCCTCCATGATGATACCAGGGAGCAAGTATGCCCACACACATACACACAAAAAAATATAATGAAAAGAGAGAATTATACAAAACCACCTCAACTTGGAAAACACATAAAACTATGATTTTAAAAAATGACTGTTGCACATCACACCATTTAAGCCAGACCCTGCCATCACCTTCTCATGCCATTTATTTATCTTTGACATCATCTTATTCTATGGTCTTGGCTCATCTCAAACTCATGATCATTTGTCCTGGCCTTCATGCCTTAGTGTTTGATTTATACTTATTTTCTCATTTTATAGTAAGAAGTCTTGAGCTGAGGCGTATAGTTCAGCGTGCCTGAAGGACTGGGTTTGATCCCCAGCACTGCATGATCTGGGTGTGGTGGCGGCATGTACCTGTAACCCAGGCACTTGCACTGAGGAAGTAAAAAAAAGAAAGATCAGGAGGCAAAGATCATCCTTTGCTACATAGTGAGCTGCAAGCCAGCCCGGGATATAGTGTTCTCTGTCTCCCTATCTCTCCCACTAATAAAAGATCTCAGTTGCCCATGTACTGTTGAGTCAAATACAGCAAAGCAAGGAAACCTGAGTTCAATACACAAACCTAGGTATAAACCAACCTAAATGTCCTGTTACTGTCTGCCACTAGGGGGCATCGTTGTTCAGAAAATGAACTTGGAGGGACACAGACAGGAAGTAAATGCTGCTGAACAAGAGCTGCTCTAAGTCCAGCCTCTTTTAGGAGGCTACAATCCTTCTCTGTTCTTCTCTCTCCATCTGCCCCCAAGAGCTTGATGATCCCAGCATGAGGTCATGGGTCAGGAATGCACAGCCCCAGTGGATAACCTCAGGACAAGACTTGAAGACACAGGTGCTTGCTCAGCAAGGAACGCATTCACCCAGAGCAGAGCCAAATCCTTCCTTTGAGCTGCAGAGCCCAGCACAGGTGTCTTGTCAACGCCTTTCCTCCAGCCATTTTCAAGTTTTGTATGTATATGTACACACACACGGAGGCCCAAGTTGACATTGGGGATCTTCTTTGCTCATTCTCCTTTTGATTTACTGGGTTGGAGCAGAACCCAGAGCTTGCTGATTGCCTAGGGGTCTTTATCTGCTGATGCTAAGGGGGCTGCCACACTTGCCTAGGTTTTTTTATATGGGTTCCGAGGATCCCAATTCCCTCCTTCCAGGGCATGGGTTTAACTGTAACCGAGGCTGGCTTGTGGCCACCACAACCTGCTTCCGTCTTTTCCAAGTCTGAATTTCTTCAAACTCCCAGCTCTTAGGGAAGCATTCCCTGCCCGCCCCCCCACATACTCTTTAGGGTATATTTCAAGTCCAAAGTAAAGAGCACCTAATAGCTCCCCCATGGAAAACCCTCCACCAGAGCCCCACCCCACCCCCATCAGAAATCAGATGCATGGAAGTTTATGGCTCAGGAGAGAGCAGACCCCTCCCCCTTTGCTGTCACTCATGAAGGACTTGAAAAAGGCTGCCCAGAAAGTCACCCAACACTTCAGTAGGCAACTAATAGTATTTTAAAATGTGAGTTCTAAAATGATCAGATACTTTCTCAAAAAAAAAAAAGAAAGAAAAAAAAAGTGAGTTCTATCAATGAGAGGTGAACTTTTCTTGGGAGGGTGGGGGCACTGTTGGTGAGAGACCATGCTGAAAAGCAAGGCTCAGGGAACAAGAAAAACCAAAAATGTCCTCAGTGACTTCAGCAGCTTTGAAACATCCCAAAGCCCATGAGAGGGAGCTGGGGGTGGGAGAGGCGCCAGCAGACCCTGGGATCCAGGTACAACCTGAGATCCCAAAGTGTGGCGTGAAGGAGAGTTCTGAGGCTCCGCCCTTCTGTCTGTCTCCGATGATCAGCTAAGCCAAGGGTTTCTCCATTTCTTCCATCACCCAATCAGGGCAACAGAAGTACCAGCTTTGCCGGGCCCTTTGTTTTTAACCTTGGGTTTGCTGCAGGACTCGTCCCCAGCTCCTTGCGTATTTCCCAAGACCTGAATGTGTTACAAGAACCGGCTTCCGCTTTTCTTCCAGCAAACCTCGCATTCCACACAGTGAGGATTCATTCCTTATTTGCTTGTTTTTTAATTTGTTTTCCAGACAAGATTTCTCTGTGTAGCCCTGGCTATCCTGGAACTCACTCTGTAGATCAGGCTGGTCTCAAACGAAGAGATTCACCTGCCTCCACCTTCTGAGTGCTGGGATCAAAGGTGCGTGCAAGCAAGCATGTTGGCTTTATTTATCTTTAATAAATAAATTGTTTTATATTTTTCTTTCCTTTAAAAAAAAAGATTTGTTTACTTATTATCTAGACAGTTTTTGTGCCTTTGTATATGCCTGTATGCCAGAAGAGGGCACCAGATCTCAATATAGATTGCTGTGAGCCACCATGTGGTTGCTGGGAATTGAACTCATTAAGTCTGGAAGAGCAACGGCTGCTCTATGAACTGCTGAGCCATCTCTCCAGCCCCCATGTTTTAGATTTTTAAACTTTATTGTATGTGTATGACTGCCTGTATTATGAATGTGTATCATGTGCATGTCTGGGGCCCACAGAAGTCAGAGGCATCGGATCCCCTGGGACTGGAGTTAGGTTGGTTGAGAGCCATGTGTAGGTGCTAGGATTCACACCTGGTTCCTTTGTAAGAGCAGCGGTGCTTCTGACTGCTGACCCAACAATGTCAGCACTGCTCTGTCTCCAAATTTCCTTCTTTCTTCAGATGCTACAGTTTCTGAATTCCTCACCAATTTCTGGCCACCTGTTTCTAAATTACTCCTAAGTCTATCTTAAAAGTAGTAAAATATTCCAGAAGGATCCAGCTGGTGCAGAAAATAATGGAGAAAGATTTATATACAAGAATGGAGGCAAAGAGGAACTTAACTAAAATTTGGACAAGAGGGGCTGGTGAGACGGCTCAGCCGGTAAAGGTTTGTGTCACTGAGCCTGACTACGTGAGTTCAGTCACAGGAACTCACAGGCGGAAGTTGCCCTCTGATACACAAGAAGCATGCGCTTCCCCTGTCCCCAATAAATAAATATGTGTCACAAAACAAAACAAACCAGGCCAGGTATGACGGCACATGCCTTTGATCTCAGCACTCTGGAGGCAAAGCTAGGTGGATCTCCACAAGTTTGAGGCTAGCCTTATCTACAGGATGAGGTCTACATAGCCAGGGCTACAGAGAGAGTCTTCCTCAAAACAAAAACAAAACAAAACAAAACCAAAAACCAACCAAACAAAACAACCAAACTCAAAACAAATAACAAAAATCCAAAATTGGACATCTTCCTTGACAGGTACACATCTCTCAGACTTTCATATTTTCTTTTTCTTTTCATCTTCTTTTATTTCCTTATTTGAGACAGACAGTCATGTAGCCCAAAATGGCTCCAAATTCACCTCGTAATCAAGGATGATCCTCCTGCCTCTACCTCCTGAGTTACAGCTGTGCACCATTAAGTCTGGTTTTATGTAGTGCTAGGGATCCCATGAGACACAACCCCAGCTCAACAAAAATACTCTTGAATCACATTGTAAGCTCTTTAACAACCCTCTTCTTCCCCAGCCTGTCAAGCAGACAAAACAGATGACTCCAACATAGAATCTTTCTGTGCTGTGACCAATGCAATGACACTTTTATTTATGGGTTACAGGACTGTGGAGAGTCTCTGGGATAGGCAGTGATTTGGACAGCCACAGAGGTGGGACCATCAGAGCAGACAACTGGTCTCATAGAAAAATCAAGGCTCACAAAAATAAAGAAGAAGTACTTTTGTATTCATTCTGTCATGTGTTCTAAGACTTATGGAGACTGTAAGAGAACTTTATCGAGGCTAGAAAGACGACTCAGTGGTTAAGAGTACTTACTTCTCTTACTGAAGACCTGGGTTTAGTTTCCAGCCCCTACATGCTATTTTACATCCATCTGTAGTTTTAAACTACAGGGCAGAAGAGAGAGACCGGGAGGGGCGGGAGGGGGAAGGGAGTTTGAACAAGCAGATACATGGATAAAAAAATGAGACTTTATTTTATAAATATATTTATATATAAAAGAATATTAAACCAAAAAAAAAAAAAAAAAGAGAGAGAAACCTACAGAAGATCTGATGCCTTCTGGCCTCCAGGGACACCTGTACATATGTGGTGTACATAAACTCATGCAGACACACACTCACACACAAGTAAATCTTACCAAAAAAGAGAACCTGATCTATTTAGACAACAGCACTTGTTCTCATGGTATATTAATACAGTATATAGTAAGTGTTTGATAAACACTGAGGAGAAAGGTAAAGTGGAAAGGCAGATAAGAAATGCAGGTGTGTGTTAGACTCTTCAGGGAGGTCACAGAAAAGTCACCAAGAAAATCACTTACTTAAATGACTAACAGCAGGAGTTAGACCCGAGGCAAAAGGTTCTGGGAAGTGTTTTGGCCTAGAAACACTCAGGTAGAGGCCTGAGAAAGTTTGGAGAAGGAGGAAGTGAGATCTCTGTTAGGGTAGTCACAGCAGCAGGGAAAAGCCCTGGGTTCCAACTCTAGTGCCTGAAGATAAAACACTCCAAGTAGGCTGGGTATCATGAGTCACACCTGTAACCATGGCTTCCAGAAGCTTCAAGTTGAGGTTAGAACCTAGAGAGCTCAGCAGGCGAAGACCTCCACGCCTGACAGCCCTACAAGTTCACACACACACAGACATACACACACACATACACTACACAAACACACACACATATATACACACACAAACACACAGACACACATACACACTACACAAACACACACACAAACGCACACACACAGACACACACATATATACACACACAAACACACAGACACACATACACACTACACAAACACACACACAAACGCACACACACAGACACACACACATATACACACATACACACACACCACACAAACACACACACATATATATATACACACACACCACACAAACACACACACATATACACACATACACTACACAAACACACACACATACACAGACACACACATACACACATATGCACACACATACACACACACACAAACACAGACACACAGACATACACACACACATACACAGACACACACACATACACTACACAAACACACACACATATACACACACACACAAACACACATATACACACACATACACACATACACTACACAAACACACAGATATACACACACACAGATATACACACACATATGCACACACCACACAAACACACACACATATATACACACACACACATATATACACACACACACACATGCACAGACACAATTTTAAAGTTAAAAAGAAATGAAGTTGAGGCCAATCTGGGTTCTATAGTAAGACCATATCTTTAAATAGCATAACACCATCCAAAATGAAACTTTCCAACCTCTGAGACCTGACAAGGACCATGCTGTAGGCCTGGAAAGATGCAAAGAGATAAGACAGCAGCCTGCAAGGCCCCAAGAGATAAATGCCTTGGAAACTGGAATGCACCTCAGGCGCTTTTGTGCAATGGGCTATCTTGAAGGCTTTGCAAGTTGGACCACTAATATAATCTTTTGAGTAGATGCTTCCTAACCAGAGCTCTGGCTGCTCCTTTCTTGGTGTTGGGAAGACAAACAGAACGGATGGGTACTTTATCTTTCTTCAGTTGGGGCTGCCATTTCTCCCTGTCTGCTTGGAGACAGGGTCTTGCCATTTTAATCCAGGCTGGCTTCAAACTCATAGTAATCCTTCCTGATGGCAGGCCTCTGTCACCCAGCCAGCCACGGAAAACATTTAAACATCTTTGCCATTCAAACTGTTGTCAGAAAATACCATATTTCACTCCTTTGAACAGAACTGAGTGTTTTGGCTTTATTGCTTTTAATATTTATTATGTATACAGTGTTCTGCCTGCATGTATGCCTGCATGCCAGAAGAGGGCACCAGATCTTATAAATGATTGGGAGCCACCATGTGGTTGCTGGGAATTCAGGATCTCTGGAAGAACAGCCAGTGCTCTTAACCTCTGAGCCAACTCTCCAGCCACTGTTTTTTGTTTGTTTTGTTTTAAGTTCATGCTTAAAGCCCATTTTTTGCTGGCACATGGATCTCTGTGAGTTTAAGGCCAGCCAGGACTAGAGTAGTAGACTAGACAATGATTCTAAACATAGCAAACAAAACCATAAACCATTGTGTGTATGTGTATATGTGTGTCATGGCGGGTGTGTGTGTGTGTGTGTGTGTGTGTGTGTGTGTGTGTGCGCGCGCGCGTGCGGGGTGGGTTGTGGCGTGGGGGGGGGTGAGAAGATAATCTGCATAAGTAGATTCAGCCCTCCACCATATGGGTCCCCAAGGATGGACCTCAGATCATGGTGCCTGGTGACAGTTCCTTACCCACAAGTCACCTCACTGACCCCACTGATCAGTTTATTCTTCTGTGTTATTAAGGGCACAAACCTGACTAGCTACATTGTTGATTCTATTCTATGGGAAAGTTAGTGAGTGAGAGAGAGGTGTGAGTAAATTTTTCCAAGAAATCAAAGTGCAATTGTAAAAAGGAATAGAACAGTCACTCTCGGGCTGGAGAGATGGCTCAGTGGTTAAGAGCACTGACTGTTCTTCCAGAGGACCCGAGTTCCATTCCCAGCATCCACATGGCAGCTAACAACTGTCTGTAATTCCAAGATCTGACACCTTTACACAGTTATACACGCAGGCAAAACACCAATTCACATAAAATAAAAATAAAATATTAAAAATAAAGAAAAAAGAACAGTCACTCTCAACCTGCAGGTCACGACCCCAGGGACAAAGTCTGAGGCCAGCCTGAGCTAAGTGAGGCTGTGACTCAGCAAAACAAACACAACAGAGAAGCCCAACCATGAGATGGCTGACTTGCATGTGAGTCAAGGAAAACAGAGCAGGCTGAGGCCCTGTGCTGACTGGAAACCAGAGTCACACCAACAAAGCCCGATGGATGAGCACCGATGGGATGCAGGGTGTATCATGGGCTAGTGGGTGGTTGGAAAGAAAATGGTCCCTAAAGGGAGGGGCACTACTAGGAGGTGTGGCCTTGGTGGAGGAAGTGTGTCACTGTAGGGGTGGGCTTTGAGGTCACTTTCATTCATGACTCCCTCAGTGTTGCTGACAGATGACTTCCTGCTGCCTTCCGGTCAAGATGTAGCCAGCACCATGTCTGCCTGCCTGCCACCATGCACACTGCCATGCTCCCTGTCATGATGAGATTGAACCTCTGAAACTGTAAGCAAGCCATACCAATTAAAGAAACGAAATGTTTTCTTTGCAAGAGTTGCCATGGTCACGGCATGTGTCTTTTCACAGTAATAGAAACCTAACTAAGACAGCTAGGGAATTTTATGAAATGTTAATCTTTCTCCTTTTCTTTTTTTAGTACGTTATATATGCACAAGGCCATGTGTGCACCAAGGCCAGAAGAGGACCCGAGGTGTCCTAATCCATCAGTTTCCCATTTATTCTCACTGAGCTAGGCTGTAAACCGGGGTTACAGGGAACATATGCACGGCCCCACCCTCCCCACTTTCAATGTCAGGGCTGGGGTTTGAATCCAAGTTGTCATGTACACACAGCACACTCTTACCAACTTAGCTATCTATCTCTTCAGGCCCTCATGTTCCTCTCTCGATGTTTTGATATTTCTACTGTAGTTATTTAAGCAAACATTTTTGTTCCTAAAACCTAAAGTATTCAGAGATCACATTTCTAAGTTACTATCAACTTTTCAGAAATGAAAAACTGAAAACCAGGGCTGGAGAGATGGCTCAGTGGTTGAGAGCACTGATTGCTCTACCAGAGGACCCCCAGCACCCACATGCAACTCACAACTGTCTGTGACTCCAAGATCTGACACCCTCACACAGACACACATGCAGGCAAAACACCAATAAAATAAATAAAATACATAAAATAAGAATAAATAAATTGGGGCTGGAGAGATGGCTCAGCGGTTAAGAGCACCGTCTGCTCTTCCAGAGGACCCGGGTTCGATTCCCAGCACCCACATGGCAGCTAACAACTGTCTGTAGTTCCAGTTCCAGGCAAACACCAAGGCAAATAAACAAATAAATAAAGTTTAAAAAAAAAAAAAAGAACTACAATGTTTTTTTTTTTTTTTTTAAAAAAAAAAGAATAAATAAATTATTAAAAAGAAAGAAAAAGGGGAAAATATACGGAGGGAGGGGAACCACAGGAGCTGGATTGAGATGAAAAGTATGTGGGAGCTTCAGATAGGAAAGTTCAAAGCGATATCCAAATAAATTAAATAAAAAGAGGTATACTCAATATGGGAGAGCGAATGGGGTGAGCCACAGACTGCTATAGATTTCGGAGACTTCTGTGTTTATACAGAGGTGATTTGTTGAGAGGGAAAGCAGGACAGAAATATTTATTTATTTACTCATTAGCTCATTATTTATTGGTTTACAAGTAGGCTCACACATAACCACATACATATTTCATTTTCTTCTTTATAGATAAATAGTGCCTCCCAGAGCCCAGGCTGGCCTTGGACTGACTATGTAGCTGAGAATGACCTTAAACTCCTCCTGGCCATCCTGCATCTAACCCAGGATTACAGATGGGTGCCACCATGGGCCCTGCAATGTTAGGATACTAAGATGATGTTCCATCCAGTGATTTTGAGAGCTAAGAAACATCAGGCTTCACAGCTTGGAGTTTGGGCAGTGAGACTGTGGTCCTCTGAAGGCAAGCAGCCAGGCCCTGATTCAGCCACTAATCATTTAACATGAAGCTCTCCAATTTGCTTCTGAGAATGACTCAACACATAAGGATAAAATAGGGCCCACTATTAAAATACTATTGGAATAGTGGCCCTGGGCTGCAGGCTTTATTCTTTTTACTCGTGAGCCTTTTCTCCTTGCTCTAATAGTAGTATTGCTCTTTTAAAAATGTCACTGCATTTTTATTTATTTTAATTTGGTGAGTGTGTGTATATGTGGGGAAGTCTGGAATTCCCCCCTCTCCAGCCACCATGTGTATTTGGAGAGAGACTTCAGACTGTCAGGCTTACTGGCTGAGCATGCAAAGGGCCCTGAATTCAATCTTCAGACATTCAAAACCAAGGTCCTGAACGCCTGTAAACACACACACACACACACACACACACACACACACACACACACACACACACGTGCGCGCGCGCGCGCATAGCACTATGTAGCAGGACATATGCCAACCCTTTCCCTCTATGCCCTTTGGAACTTTCTCAAGAAACACTATACATAATTCCTTTTTTTATTTTTGAGTTTTTGAGACAAAGCCTTGCTATGTGGTCCATGTTGGCTTAAATGTCTGAGTCTCCTGCCTTGGCTTTCTAGGTACTGGGATTACAGGCATTTGCTCCCACACCTGACTCATGTATTACATTTATCATTTCTGAGAGAAGAAGGAAATGACCCTGGAGTAAGGAGATGTATACAAGGACTGGAGAGATGGCTCAGTCCTGCTTTTGTAGGAGTCCTGGGTTTAGTTCCCAGCACCCACATGGTAGCTTACAACCATGTGTAACTGTATTTCTAGGGTAGTGGTTCTAAATCTTCCTAATGCTGCATCCCTTTCGTACAGTTCCTCATGTTAATGTGACCCCCAACTATAAAATAATTTCATTGCTACTTCATAGCTGTAATTTTGCTAATGTTATGAATTGTTATATAAATAGCTGTAAATATACTGGTCTTGAGTGACCCCGTGAAAGGGTCACTGACGACTTACTTGGGCACAGGCATACACATGGTGTACAGACAGGCAGGTAAACATTCATGCACATAAAATAAAAATAAAATCTTCATAAAGAGCAAGACAGGAAAACCGAACAGCAACAGAGGTGATTTTCCTGTCTTTCACCCCCAGCTTGCTTTAAAGGTGTAAATGGAAATAACAGTAACACTCCACCCTGCCCCAATCACAGCGGGTTATGACTTGTTTGGACACCCATCCCTGACAGACTCCACATGACTCACCAAATCTCTGCAAGTATGTAGTCTATTTTCTTCACTGGCCTTTCTCCCTGGGCAAACAGCTTCAAATAGTTTACTTCTGATCTAAGCTAAAATTTCATGATCTAGAGTGTTTTCATTTCTCTAATTAAAAAGAAAAAACAATGCCCCAACTGCTGCGTCTGCAGCCTAAGGAACTCCGGGTTCTGCTCACACCCTCTGCCTTGCCGTGGAGTTATGGTAAGTCATTAGAACTGGGTGCTCCTCTTTCCCCTGCCTACAGTCTTAGCTTCGAAATTATGGGAATGATTCTCAACTCTGGCTGCCCCTTAGAGTCGCCATGGGGAGCTTAGAAACTAAGATACCAGCCCCACCCCAGCCCAATTAAATCATATCCTTGGGGGATTAAGATGTTAAATTCTATGGGCTCATTATCTCTATTACCTTCGCAATCTGTCCATTTGTTTTGGCACTTAATTCAGGTCCTCATTACCTCTTAGTTCTGCTAATTAAACAGGATGTTAATTGTTCATTCCCTCGCTTAATTTCCTAACAATGGCGATGGCCGCAGCGGTGGTGGCAATGATGGTGTAGTGTAGTGCTGATGGTCTGGAAGGCTAACCGTTAGTGAAGAGTTACTTTGTGTTGGGGACAATGCTGAACTCATTACAACACGCTGGCTCATTTCTATGACGTCAGTGTTCCTCTAATCCCCATTTAATAGATGAGGAAACTGAGGCAGAGAGAGATGAGGTAATTAAGAAAGTACAGCCAGGATCTAAATCTGCAGTGTTTCTCAGGGACGGTCCCCACCTATCACCAGCACCTCCCCCTTGTCACCTCAGGTTCTCCTTCTCTCAGGAGTTTGGATGAGTTGATGGACACTTACGTTCATGTTAAAGGCTTTCCCCTTGTGTCTACTTCAACCTTTTATAAAACATTCATGTCTTCTATTTAACTTAATTTAATGCAGGGTCTCCATTTGTAGCCCTGGCCTGGAACTTGCTATGTAGACAAGGCTTGCCTAAAATTTACAGTCTGTTTATGCCCAGTCTAGCCAGTTAAAAAATGACTCTGTTTGCTTGTGGAGGTTGAGGAATAATTTGCAGGGGTCAGTTCTTGAGGAACGAAACCCAAGTCACCATTACCAGGCATGGAAGCCAGCACCTCCATCTACAGGGCCATCTGCCTCCTTGCCATGGAGGTCTGCTTATGCTTTGCAATATCAGAATTCGGAGTATGATAATAAGAATTTATTGGGAAAGCTGTCCACTTTGAACAGCGTGTACCAACAGTTCATGCCTCTCTGCTCTCCCTCTTGTTGTGACAGGACACACAGAGCGCGCATGTGCAGTGGCTGCACGATTCTTACAAATGCAAGACGCTTCTGGAGAGTTTGGGAAATGTCATGCACTTTTTTTTTCTGCCACCCTGAGAAAGCCACGAGCAGCTGGTTTATTTGAGGGAAAGAGACTAGAAAGAAAAAGACCAAGAGCCAACACTGAGTATTATTATGCTAGTGTTCTGGAGCCCAGGAGGTGGGGAGTGGTCAACATTGTAGGTTGTCACCTAGAGCTGAGCCAGGCTGCCACAGGTTGGCAGGGAAGGTGTGCCAATGGAAGCCTAGGAAGTTGGGTGATGCTCACAAGGAAGACGGAACATCCAGAAATATGTGATAGATTTGAAAGGGAAATCATGTCCCTGAAAGGAACCTGTGGAAAGATAGTCTCTGGACAGGAGAGAGGGCAGCAAGCCCTGGCATTGTGGGGTCCTCTGCAGGAGGTCCCTGGGGTGCTACAAGATGGGTGAGGGTAAGCCGAGAGGGTGACAGTGAAAGCTGAGTGGGTCAGGACTAACCGTCCCTCACTGTGTCTGATTCATGCCACTAGGGGGCGCCGATACCTCATGCACCATCCCAAATAGGACCTTGGGGACCAGAACCACCGTTAAGTGCTTTGGTGACAAGATACAGAACATGCCATTAGTTCCTTCCGTGTCTTGGGACGGTTTACCCTGGGTGGCTGGCTCTGCCCTACATGGTTATTCCTGTCCACCTCCTGACAGATGGCTGTGACAGTCATCTGAGAAGCACACATGACATCATGTAAACTACCAAGGGCTCTACCAGTCTAACTGCTCCCGTGATTGCTGGAAACCACACAGGCTCACTGCACCTCTATTTATATTCTGTGTATATCTTCTTCCTCACAGTTAGCCTCTAAGCTTTTAATGAGCAAGGATTATCAGTATATCTTAAAATGTCCTGTGTGAGAAAATAATATGTCTGGGATTTGCTGTTTAAAAAAAAAAAAAAAAGAGTTGGCAAGAAGGGGAATGTGAATGATTGTAACATGAGAGTTCATTTTATATAATGTACTCTACTTTCATAGGTCTTTACATTTGTCTCTAATAAAGTTTCAGAAATCGCCATGGATCCCTAAGCTTTATAGCTAGCAAGGCTGGCTGTGAGCAAGCCCCAGTCTCCTGTCTGTAAAGTAGACAGGTTGAGAAAGTCCTCAATGACTCTGAGACTCACTGGACAGGACAGTTAGTTACCGGATAGCTTGGCAGGCATCCACTGGGAGCCTTACTTCCTGAAAAATGGAATGCGAGGGTTATATTCCAGCATCATTTTTTATATGCTTTGGACTTCAGTCCTATGTCACGAGGAGGTGAGGAGCCCTGCTGGGATCCCACCACTCTCGTCTCCCAGGACCATCTTCTCTTTCTTCCAAAGCCCCAATGTTACCACAGCTGTGCTGAGGGGCCATCATCCACCTTTTAATGGATGCTTCCCTGAAACAGCTGGCAGAGAAGAGGTCTTTAACTGCAGCCTTGCAGCTACAGGAAGGAGAGGAGGTGTTCTGAATGAGCACCAACTGGACAGAAAGGACTCCTTGTTCAGAGGAAGTGGAGAAGGATTTGAAGCAGGTGTCCAGGAAGAACTCGGGTTAATGGTCAGGGCCATGTGTCTTCAATCAAGCATTCCAGGTGGTGTGTGCCTATGTGCTGAGCTGGATGCAAAGGTGAGGATGTCTAAGACATAACCTCTTTGTTAACCCGTGACTGTGCCCACACAGTGTGAGGGTTCGTCTTCATTGTCAATTTGACTGGATTTACAATCACCATGGAAGCACCCTCCAGGTGTGTCTGTAAGAGTGTTTCCAGAAAGATTGAACTGAGGGAAGACTCACCCTGAATGTGGGAGGCACCATCCAACGGGCAGGATCCCCAGACTGAACAAAAAGGAGAAAATGAGCTGAGCGCCAGCATCCATTCCTCTCCTCTTCCTGACAGCGGATGCAGCATAATCAGCTGCCTCACACTCCTGTGGCGAAGGCATCCCCACCAGATAGCCACTCCCACCACACTGAGAGCCGGACAACCCTTCCTCTGTAAAGCTGCCCTCGTCAGCTATTTTAGCACAGTGAGAGAAGACACCAGGAGACAGACTTAGGAAGCTTCTGGATGCAGAAAGGAGTCAGGGGTAGAGGCCCAGGCTGCTCACACTTACCAAGTGTGCCGGAGATGGTGATCTTGTGTCCTTGACTGTAGCACTGGAGGGGACATCGAGGAGGGGCCATTTCATCTGCAGGTACTACACAGGGGGCAAAGACAAGAAGAAGTGACATAAATCTCCAAAGCACCAGGAAGTATAGAAAGGGCTTGCAGGGAGGTCACTAGCTTTACGGGAGGCTTGCAGCTGTCAGTCTACAGCGCTTGGACACGAGCAATCACCTCCACTGACACACAATTCTATTATGGCACAGCATATATTTATAATCACTCTGCTTCCACCACGGCCAAGGGCAAGACATTAAAGACCTCACCTAAACTTTTAAGAGTGGATGGATGCATTCCAATATGACCATCATCTTCAAAGAACCTATCTGCTAGGCATAAGCCTTCTTTATTCTCTATATGGAGCAAGGTAGATCATCAGAAAACAGACTCCCAAATGCAGGGCCTGCCCGGCCCATCTCCATCTTCTGCAGCATCACTGGTGGCATGCCCCAAGAAGCACACTTGTTGGAATGCCAAACAAATGCATAGATGGGCTAATGCATATGGTCCAGGTGGTAGAGTACTCACATAGCATCCACAAAGCCTCAAGTCTAACCCTCAGCATCACATATATGGGCCATGGTGGCGGCTTGCCAGAAATCTCAGCTCTTGGGAGATAGGTAGGAGATAAGAAGTTCAAGGTCACCCTGAGCTATGTAACAAGTTTGAAGTCGGTCTAGGATATATGAGATCTGTCTAAGAAAATCTCCCACTTGTCCCACAGTCAGGGGTCATGAGCAATTATCATTTTTGTTTGTTTGTTTGAGACAGGGTCTTGTTACATAGTCTTGGCTGACCTGGAACTCAGTATGTAGACTAGACTGGCCTTGAATTTTCAGCGATTTTTTTTTTGCTTCTAAAACCAGATTATAGATTATGGGTGTGTACTCCACTCCCAGCACCTAATCACACTCAGGGATGCTGACCCTTCATTAGTGTCTCTCAATCTTGTAACTGGCACCTCACCTCTGCCATGCATCATGGCTGGGAGAGGAATCGTTCCATACCCATGTGCATACCAGTTCACAAACACATGCTCTTTACAGGAAAAACCTTCCCTTAGCATTGGTATCCCACAGATGACAGGAGGTCATCTAGGGGAAGTGGGGACCCTGGGCTCTGAGCGCAGCATCCATGGGGACAGATCTCACGCAACCAATGTAGGTTGGGACCCAAGACAAATGACAATTTGGAGTGCTGTTTTATCACCTGTGGGGCAATTCTGACTAACTTCACAGACTGTTAGCAGGAACAGCACGGCATCCGGGGCGGACACTGTCTTGCGCGTGGGAGATGCTTGATCAATGACAGCTATTCTGTTCATAAGCATTAGTCTTTGCCAGGAGCAAAAGCAAGCATGGTGTCCTAGAGTCAACACCGACAGGATGCTTCTGGGCACCTGACCAGCGAGGCAGCGTCTGTGCAGAATTCCTGAGACCAGCTTGAGAACTGCAGTTCTGTGAGGGTTAGGGCCCTCAGAAAGACTTCCCGAGATTGAAGGAAGCCTTTGCATCATCACCGCTCTTGGATTTCACAGGGAATGAAGCTATAACTGGCTGTAATCAGAAAAGAATTGGCTAGGGTGAACAGGGCAGTTTTCAGAAAGGTAGTGATAAGTTTGTAGATGTAACACAGGCTGGCCGAGCTTTCTGAGCATACACAAGGGTTTGCTCCTATGCATAAGCTGATGGTGGTTCAGCCTGCCTGGGATCCCAGCTCTGGGGAGTTAGAGGCAAAAGGACCAGATGTTCAAAGTCGTTGCCTACCACATGGCAAGTCTGGGGTCAATCTGAGCTACATGAGATCTTGTCTCAGAAAATAAAGAAATAGGGCTCAGCAGGGAAAGGCCATTGAGATACCAGAAATCCACCAAATAATAATAATAATAGTAATAATAATAATAATAATAATAATGGCATTTGGGAGCATGCATCCATAGCCCCAGCTTTCCTGCTCTAATACAGAAGCAGAGACAGAATTGCTTGGGAGCTTGTAGGGCTAGCTAGCCTACAGTACTCAGCGCAACAGCAGAAACAAAGATCCTGCCTCAGCAACTGGAAGGTGCGAACCCACTCCTGAAATAATAAAAACAAATCAAAGAACTGAGGTTAGCACACAGCCCTTCTGGTAGCAGGAAGGGGCAGCAGCCTAGGCTTCTGGGTGAGCCGATGGCTGTAAACACAGGCTAAAGGGATAGGCTGGCTGTACCAAGCTTGAGCCTATGATTTTTATTATCGGTCCTTAATTCAAAATGTATTCCTTTCACTGTTCTATGATCAAGAACATTCTCTCTCTCTCTCTCTCTCTCTCTCTCTCTCTCTCTCTCTCTCTCTCTGTGTCTGTGTGTCTGTGTGTCTGTGTGTCTGTGTGTATGAGGCTGACCTCAGATCAGAGTCTACCTCAATCACTCTATTTTAATATTCACTGGACAGCAAAGCCAGAGCTGTCCAGTCTAGCTAACTAGTTTGCTCCCGAGGTCACCTTCTGAGTCCTGGAGTCAAAGGTGGGCCATGAAGTGCTTACTCCGTATGTACATGGGTTCTAGATCCAAACACTGGTCCACATCTCGATTGGCAAGCACTCCACTGCCCTCAGCCCACCATTCCCCTTGCACTGTACCAGCCTCCAATGAACTACTATGGGAGTGTGGCTTGAGGAAGCCAGTTCTTCTGAGTACCAGACTTCTTCCAGAAGCAGCAATCCAAATGTTTGTTCTTTTAAAAACTGAACCTCAGTAATAAACATCTGGTGAAGAGAATTGTCTCAAACTATATCGCCCTAACATGAACTGAACAGGGGAGTGTCAGTCCATCAGGTCAACCATGACCTGGTTTCACATTGAGCTATAAAACATACACGCTTATTGGTTGTCCCAGAGATAGCTTTAAGTCATATTGGAGTGGGCCAAAACAATCTGAATTTTGATTTGGGACAATGTTTTGGGTCTTAAATAACACCTTAGGTGACTTTTGGGTTGTCACACAGTTGGGTTTGGGACTGCTGAGCGGTATTGTTCCCCCTTGGCACCCATGACTCTGTTGTGGAAAGGCTATCCTCACACGTCAGTGGCTCACTGGCTCAGCAGCCTCCAACCTCTCTTGACAGTTAGAAACGCTGCAGAGTCAGGGATGAAGAGATGTCTTCATTAAGAGCATGTGCTGCTCTTACAGAAGACCGGGGTTTGGATCCAGGTACACACATGGCAGCTTACAAGTGCCTGTAACTCAGATCTAGGGGGATCTGATGCCCCGTTTTGTACTACACAGGCACTGAATGTATGTGATGCACACACACAGACACACACAGAGACACACACACACACATACACACACAAGTAAATGCTCATAAACATTAAAAAAGAAATGTTGCAGACTTTCCCAACTGTATCCCAGAGCGGAGGCGGGGGAGGGGCTGGCTCCTGTTGGGAATCACTATTTCATGATGGAGGAGTTGGACCGCAGTCACTAAACTTGACACTGCGGATGTCCAGGTATGTCTATGCCTGTCATCACCATACATACATTCACAGTAAAGAGTTTCACATTACTACACACTCACAGAATGAGAGCTCTGACTTTCAGTTACTTTATCTGTCTAAAAAGACACTTTCCTTGGGTTTCCAGTGCCTCAGTGCCCCTTGCAGGGGCCATAGGCATGTGCCACCATGCCCAGTACACACGTGAGTTTTAACTGGGAAGCTTAGCTGGTGACAGCCTTAAGCCCAGGCCTGGGAAAACAGGGCAGAGAATCACTTGGAAGAAAGTACTATTTTAGTTCTCTTTTTCTCAATGTGATTTTTTTCTTGTGTGTTTGTATGGATGTGCATGTATGTTATGCTTGCGCACGTCAAAGCAAGAGTGGCCTGCAATGTCCTTCTTTGTATGATTCTCCTGATACCAGGTGCTAAGATTGCTCTTCACCTAATATATCGAGGTAGGGTCTCACAGCTGAACCCAGAGCTTGCTAAATCCCATCTCTGCCTCCTGAATGCTGGCATTACATCTGGGCCATCATCACATCAGCAGAACTTTCATATGGGGATGTTGGGATCCACACTCTGGTTCTCACACTGGGGTGGCAAGTGTTTTAACCACTGAGCCATCTCCTTAGCCTTTTTTTTTTTTTTTAAAAAGATTTTTATTTATCATGCATACAGTATTCAGAAGAGGGTACCAGATGTCATCATAGACGGTTGTGAGCCACCATATGGGTGCTGGGAATTGAACTTAGGACCTCTGGAAGAGCAATCAGTGCTCTTAACCTCTGAGCCACCTCTCCAGCCCTCTTAGCCTTTTTAAAAAAGATTTTGAAGAGAGCTGTGGGGTAGATGGTAGAAATTTAAGGTCATCGGACAGTAGCATGACTTAGACAGTCTCCAGATTGTAACACAAGGAGCAGGAATTCTAAAATGCTTCCCCTGAATTAGGGCAACAGGAAGTAACAGCGGTGTAGCATCCCGTGTCAGCCCTGGGAATACGCATCTGCACAGTTCTGAATGCCTAGATCACATCCAGTGGAAAGAAACTGCTTTTTAAGAAGCTTTATTTATTTAATTTTAATTGTCTGTGTGTGTTGTGCACATGTGTGTGGGTACCCCCAGTAGTCAGGTTGTTGGACCCCCCTGGGGCTGCAATTACATGTGGTTGTATGAGCCACGAACTGTGGGTGCTGGAAGTAAACTCAGGTCCTTTGCAAGACAGAATCCACTCAACGCTGAGCCATCTCTCCAGCGCCAAGAAAGTGCTTCTTGGCAGCATTTCCTATGAGAGGTCAGCCCCACAATTATCCTGGAGGTCACTGCACATGGGTGGAGCATGTCTGTGGGGATTAGGTGCTGTGTTGTTGAGCTTAGGCTCTGTGCACACTAATGGTGTACAGACAAATTAAAACAGGTTTCTCCAAGCCCTATCTAAGCTTCATCTAACAAGCTGCCCGAGGCTCAGGCTTATGACTAGCATACCACAGCTGGGCATGAGTGCAGCAGATGTGCTCAGAGTCTGGTCCATCTATCTAACCTCCTCCTCTCCTGGAATGGCCATGGAAAAGGCACAGCTCTGGGTCTTCAGAGTATCAGTCCAAGTGTTGGACTGAGCAGCCCTGGAGAGCTGTCTATGACTAAAAGACCTCTTCAATATTCAGTGATAGAAAAGACATTCCACGCCACACATTGCTTTAGTATGCTACCATGTTTTGTGACACCTACGAAGGCCCCATAGACAGTCCCCATTTTCAGAGTCATAGAACCTGGTAGGGTCCTAGCCTTCTGTTATTCTGGTTTATCATCAATACAGTGAATCTGTGGTATCTTTTTTTTGGGGGGGGGCCATCAAGTGGTTTCAGTAGGTAATGGTCCTTCCTTGTCACCAAGTTTGACAACTAGAGTTTTATCCCTGGGGACCTACATGGTGGAAGAACTGATTCTCTGACCTCACACACGTGCCATGACAACCCCCCCCCCCGACTCTCGATAAATAAATACAATCTTTTTGTTTACTTTTATGCGTGCATGTGTGAAGGGGTGTGGTGCATACACAGGTGTGTATGCATACCCATGCATAGAGGCTGGAGGAAGCTGTGGGTAGCTTGCTGTACCCTTTTCTTACTCTCTTGATAAGAGGCTTGCTTACTATACCTGGCTAGACTGGCAACCAGCAAGCCCCAGGGACCCCACTGTTTCCACCCACCACAGCATCCGAGGTCACAGAGGCGCATGTGGCCACACCCAACTTAAATTTTGAAACTTTTACTTAGCGGCTGGGTGGTGACGACACATGCCTTTAATCTCAGTACTCAGGAGGCAGAAGCAGGCTGATCTACAGACTGAGTTCTAGGGCAGCCAAGACTACACAGAGAAACTCTATCTCAGAAAATAAAACAAAAATTTATCAACGTGGTGTGTGTGTGTGTGGGGCAAGAGGTCAACTTTATGGGGTTGGTTCCTTTTTTTCTACCTTTATGTAGGTTCTGGGGGTCAAACCCTCTGCCTTGTTAGTGCTTTTATGCGTGTGGCCATTTCCCTAGCCTCCATATGTTTTTGTTGTTAAGATGGGTTGATGTGAAACTGTCTTTCTGTATGCTGTGAATATCATTCTTTAATAAAAGGACTGTTTTGGCCTATGGCAGGCATCTTAGAAGTAGGTGTGTGGGGGGGGATCGGAGTATATAGATAGGGGAAGGGCAGAATCAAAGGAGACGCCATCAACATGTAAAAGAATCAACATGTAAAAGTAACACAGGTAAGCCTCGGGCCACGTGGCAGGACAGATTAATGGAAATACGTTAAGATGCAGGAGCTAGCTAGCAATATGCCTGAGCCATAGGCCAAGCAGAATGTAATTAATATAAACCTTTGTGTGATCATTTGGAGCTAAGAGAAGGTCCAAACTTCTGGGCTAGGCCAGAAAGAAACTTCCTGTTACAATGGGTGCTGGTGATTTGAACTCAGGTTCTCATGATTGTGCAACAAGCGCTCTTACCTAGGGAACCCCCCCCAAGCCCTGTCATATATCTTCACCTTGTTAAGGAAGAGCAATTCCAGTCTTGTTTTCACATTGTTCTCAATGGAACAGATGCTGAATTCACTCAGCATCCAGAAAAAAAAAAACAAACAAACCCAAAAATGGTCCATATGGTTTGTGATTTGACTCATTCGTGAGATGCATCCATAGCGCCTGATTTTCCTACCTGGGAGCACTTTTGCATCCTAAGAGGCTACCAGGGTTTGCTGGTTCTTGTACTTTTCTATGGAATGCTGACCAGAGTGCCACATTCCTAAGTAAAGGCGGACACAAAAGTTGTTTTCTTTTGGGTGACATTTCTAAGAAGTGTTGCTCTGGATGTTACTGTGACTTTATCAGAGGGGTGCTGTGCCTCTTTTGCTTAATGTTCCGCTGTCTCTTTTTGGTTCTCAGTCCTTCCCAGAGTCCTCCTTGGGCTAAGTGCTCGGCCAGGTGGGCTGTTTCCGCTCGACTCAGGCCTGGGGAAGGGTCCCTCTGAAGGATGTTCCCTAGAGGCTAGAGCCCGCTTTCCTGCAGCGAGGCGGAGACCTGTCCCACACAATCCCCACTCTGCTCTGAGACCCTGCAGCAGATTAATTGCAGCTGTGCCCTGGAATTTCCCCAACACACAAATCTTCGTGATGTAAAACAGCTGGAAGGAAATCCCAGCATGCCCTGGACAGAGGCAGAGCTGCCAATGAGCTATGGAGATTAACCCTCAGGCTCCCAGAAAGTAATGAGGGTCCCTGCACCAGGCAGACCCGTCCTGTCTCACTCATGCTCCGTGTGCAGAGGACTCCCTGGCATGCCCACAATCTCTGTTCAAATGCTTTCTAAGAAAACCCTTTCTCTGGGTTTGCACACTAGAGACAAAACAAGGCTTCTTGACACTCATCTCCCAAACTCCGGCTCCCGAAAGCCCCTCACTTCTCCTGTGGACACAAGAAAAGGGCAGAGTCGTTCCAACTTCCCAGGTTAAGAGAGCAATGCTACCCTGCCTGCTTCCCTGGTCTCCACTGGTAAGAAGTGACTCCTGTGACCGTAAGCTAGGGCTCTCCTGAATAAAGTCCTAAGGATGCCTCAAAGGGTGTCACAGATGCTGTCACCAGGAGACAAGACAGAGGCACCACCCCATGGCTTCAAGCACAGGGAAAACATCACAAAACGCAGAGCCTCACTATGTAGCCCAATTTGTCTCCAGTTCACAACAACCCACCTCACCCACCTCCTCTGTTTCTCTGTGTGAGCATGTGTACAGAGGCTTCAGGTACTGTTCTTCAGGAGCACATAGCCTTGACTTCTGAGACATGGGCTCTCACTGAGACTTGGAGCTGGTCCACTAGGGGAGTGTTCTGATCTGTGAGCCCCAAGGACCCACCTGTCTCTGCTTCCCCAGGGATTATAAGCACTAGAGCTCAAACTAAGTCTCGTGGGTGCTGAGGTCTGCTCCTCAGGCAGGCATGGTAAACACAGGCCTCAGAGAACCACTTCCTCAGCCCGTCCTTTTCTCTTTAAAGACTTGTCTACACAGAGCTGTGCAATTAATGGAAAATGTTGAACAATGAATAATTTCTCCACGGTGGATGAGCCAACTGCCCCTCATCAAACCACTGAATCAAGACCACCAACAAAACTCCACCAGCCAGCCTGCCCTGTGCTAACAGCTTATATTGGTCCAGGAATAAAATCAATAAGCCAACCCACCCTCACTGCTTCGTCACACCAGGTATCCGAAACTTCTTGCTAGACCCGAGTATCATATTTTGCTCTGCTGTCCACTCCCCCAGTCTATTGCAACTTTTACTTGTAAGAATCTAACTTTGCTCAAATCCCAGACCCAAGGCTACCTTCTAACCACTCAGTTACTCCTGCTGGCCTAGATGTGCTTGAAGTGTCCCTAGAACTCACAGGGTGGAATGGGTATTGTTTGTATACTTTGTTCTCTGGGCTTCCCTTTACCATGCCTATTCAGTTATGTGTTTCACATCTGTAACAGAGGAGGGATTTATCTAGGCTCACAGTTATAGGGGCGTTTCAGTTTATCATCAGTAGGGAAGGCCTGGCAGAGTCCTGGGCAGTAGGTGGTTCGGCTCCTAACATATCCCAGAAGCAGGAAACAGGGTACTGACTGGAACCAGAGGTGGGTACCTTCAGGGCCACCCTCAGTGATATACATCTACCAGAGAAACACCATGTCTCAAGGTTCCTTCACCTCTCCAAACAGCTGGGGCCCAAGTGTTCCAATGCATGGGGAGACATTTCACATTTGAGCCATGCCAGCAACCATAAAGTACTGAAATGCTAACCCACTTTGTCCTAACAATTGTGCTAAGCCCATTTGTCAATCCAACAGTACCCATTGGAGATATGGCTTGTATGTAAGGAAGTCTATTTCACTTTTGTTTCCCTAGGGGGTGGGAGTGGGACTTAGTGTCTCACTAAGTTCCCTAAATGCTGGCATTAGAAGTGTATATACCACTATTGTCCAATTCACTCTTGAGCAGTTGATCTTTACTACTGAGGGACTGGTTTAGTTCTGCTAGGATTGGAGGGACAGCATGCAGTCTCTGTTGCCCGGCTCTGCTGACTCCTAGAGGTCCATTTAAGACCCTTTATCCAATCAAATCTGGTGGCTCACATCTGTAATCCCAGCGCTGAAGCAGTAGGATAACCATGAGTTCCAGTCCCTGCACCCACATGTGTAGAGTCTGGGAGAATGGTTCTTTATCTCCCACACATAGATTGCTCTATGTTTAAAAATGCACCACCTCTGGGGGCTGGAGAGATGTCTCAGTGGTTAAAAGCCCTTGCTGCTTTTGCAGAGGACCTGTGTTCAGTTCCCAGCACGCACATGGTGGCTCCCAGCCACCTGTAACTCCAGTCCCAGGAGATCCCTTACCCCGCTCTGACCTCTGAGGGCTCATGTATGCATGTGGTACTGCTCACACATGCACTCTCACACACACATACACACACAAGAAAAACAAACAGAATAAGCAAATATTTTTTTTTTTAAATTTTTTTTTAAACTTTATTTATTTATTTGCCTTGGTGTTTTGCCTGGAACTGGAACTACAGACAGCTGTTAGCTGCCATGTGGGTGCTGGGAATTGAACCCCGGTCCTCTGGAAGAGCAGACGGTGCTCTCAACCGCTGAGCCATCTCTCCAGCCCAGCAAATATTTTAAAAAAGAAAAATATACTAACTCTGAACAATCAGTCTCAAGCAAGAAAACAAAAATACCTCTAAGTGGGAAAAAATATTTAATTTTCAGAAACCACTGAAAAACGGTAATGAATGCAAGAAAAGTTAAACATCATACTTTGACTCTTACATCCTTGTGGCTTGGAGTATTCGCATAAATGTACTGGACGGCATTAAATCCCAAACACAACCTCTTTGTTCTAAACCAGCGCAGAAGGCCGTGTTCCTTCCTGAGGCTGGTGGATAGGCGAGTCCTCCGAAATAAATTCAATTTGTAAGTCCATAGGGATCTATATAAGCTACTTCTAGAGATAATACAATAGATATTTTTTGTGGAAAAGTTTTTTTTTTTTTTTTTTTAAGTCACACTTTGGGACTGGAGAGATGATCAGCAGATAGAGCTTCCTGCCCTTCCAGAGGACCTGAGTTCGGATGTCAGACATGTGTCAGGCAGCTGCTAATGACCTCTAACTCCAATTCCAGGGCATCTGACCCTTCTTCAGACCTCCAGAGCAACACACACACACACACACACACTACACACACACACACACACTCACACACACAGACCATACACACCACTCATACACCATACTACACACACACACCACACACACACCACACACACACACACACCACTCACACACACACACACACACACACACAGATACATATGCACTCATAAATTTTAAAAAATAAGTCTTAAAAAAAATCAGACCTTTTTATAATGCTTTAAACCAACAAAATGACCTTTTCCCCTCCCTCTCTCATCCACCACAAGGTTTAGTCAACAAATATTTTTGAAGATCTGGAGGCAGAGGGGCTCCAAAAATATTCTAGGACTGGCTAGTGAACTCCACAACCACACCACACACACACACACACACACACACACCACACCACACACACACACAGACCACACACACCACTCACACACACAGACCATACACACCACTCACACACACACCATACTACACACACACACCACACTACACACACACACCACACACACACCACACTACACACACACCACACACATATACACACACACCACACTACACAAACACCCACATACACACCACACAAACACACACCACACACATACACCACTCACACACACATACTGCACACACCACACAAACACACACACACACACACACACACACACACACACACACACAGTGGGCCAGTAAGGTTTTGTCTTGTAAAATCATGTACACTCTATCTTCTTGCAAGTGACCCACAGCTATTCCTGTCTCCTGTGCCAGAGAATCTGGTGCTTTCTCCTACCAGAACCTGAGCTAAGGTTTTATTTAGAAGGCTGGATCTCTATTGGAAAAGTGGAGGACCAGCGGCCCAGGCCCCATCTAACCTCTCTGCACTCAGTTACCTCACCTATAAACCAGGGGTACAAGACCGAACCAGATGGAAAACCAAAACACAAAAGAAATGCAGCTGTTTGTCTGAAAACAAAGACCTGTCACGGTGTTCTGTAAATCAGGAGTCCCTGCTCACACCACTTACAAGCTGATCTGGGGGAAGAGAGACCAGCCGCTCTGCTGGTGGAACAATCACTCCAGTGTGGCAGTCACAAGGGAGGAGACCAAGTGATTGCTGGGACTTAAGAACTGTAGGAAGTGGATTGGTGAGATAGCTCAGTGAGTGATCTCAGGAGTCTGCATGGTAGAGGGCTGGAAATGATGCCCAGAGTTATCCTCTGGCCTGTGTGTGCCCCTCTTCAGTAAGTAAATAAGTGCTAACATATATTAGTGTAAAATGATGTCACTATTCTCTCTTAGATACTGGGAAGCTGAAGCAGGTCAATTGAGCCCGGCCTGTGATATACCAAGATCCTGTGGCAATGGAAAGAAACTATGCATTGAGTCACTCAATTTTAATTCCTTTTACCCATGGAGCTAATGACTTGTTCTTTGCCCAGGGATGGGTAGGAGTTAGCAGAGTTTGAGTTAGCATCAGCTCTAGTGTTTTGTGGGGTCCCATTTAGTAGTGTCCAGGGTTTTCTTACTGCTGCTTTCTAAGCAAAACCCGGAAGTCCAACACCAAAGTCTGTTGGGTAGGATCTGTGGTGTGAACATTCCCACCACAGTCGGTTTTCAGGGACCATAGTGAGTCACTGAAAGCAGTGGGAAGAGATGATAATAGCTGGCCTGGTACCAACTGGCTAGCCACACACCGCTGCTGGTAGGCAGGAGTGGAGAGGGCTCTCTGCCTGTCCTGACCTGGAGAATTACTGACTCCATTCATAGATGGCTGGAAAGCTATACATGTGATGTGTAGTTGATTGGGCCTGAGGTTGTCATGGAGACCTGAACGTGTGGCCAGGTACATCTTTCTGGCAGCAGCATGCTCTTTTCAGAAGGAGCAAGAAAAACTTTGTCCTCTGAGCATTGAACACAGAGGCGAATGATCTGATCAATGTCTGTATATGTAGACTTAGTAAGACTTTTGAAAAGTCAGCACCGACCTGGGCAGCGTAGGAGTTCTTTTACCTCTCCATACTGCTGTCTGCACAGGACATTAAATGCTCTGATCTTTGCCAAAACATTACAGAGCTAGTATCTCAGTGAACATCTCTCTTGCTATACTAAGGCTGGGCCGTAGCAGATGCCCAGGCAGCATCTTGAAGGGAAGACACAAAGGACATCAGTCTCACGGGAAGAGCAATGGGGAGGGAGTGTGAAGGCACAGCGGGGTCTGTGTGGCTTCCTCCCCGTGGCTGATCTTCACTCAGGGAGAAGATGGCAGACTTGGCACACACTGGGGGCTTAGACTGTGGGGGTATGTGAGGAGAAAGGAGGAGGAAGAGGGAGAGGAGGGGAAGAGAAAAAGAGGGGGGAAGGAGATGAGGGAGGAAAGAAGACAGGAGAAAAGAGGAAAATGGAGGGGGAAGGAGGGGAGGAGAGGGCAGCATCTTCTTCCTCCTCCACCCTCAGGTGGCTCCCGGGGCTCCAGGCAGGCTCTGTCGCTCCCACCCTTTGCAAGGCCTTGGATGACTTTACAGCTATAAGGCCAGAGTGGGCAGCCCTCAGGCCCCTGTTTAGCAGGCAGCTCTGGGGGACCTGCCTCCCTCCCCCGCAGGTGCTGCAGGTTCTGAAATCCTTCAGCTTCACTTACTGACCTAAGGAAATGTCGAGGACAAAGTGCTCAGGAGAAAAAGCCAAGAAAAACTGGATGGATACTCACTAAAATGTCACCACTGAGTTTTTAGCATTTTAGGCAGTTTTGTTTGGCTTTTGTACTTTGCCTCAATTACTATTTTTTTTTTTTTCTTAAACAAGGTACATGTGTAGCAGCAGGAAACAGCTATTAAAAGTAATCTTAGATTACTAATTTTCTCCCCCAGATTTGTGCCCTCTGTTTACTCAGTTAGAAACCTCAAAGTCAAGGGCTGGAGAGATGGCTCAGAGGTTAAGAGCATTGGCTGCAGCTCTTCAGAGGTCGTGAGTTCAATTCCCAGCAACCACATGATGACTCACAACCATCTATAATGAGATCTGCTGCCCTCCTCTGGCATGTAGGCAGAAAATACATAATAAATATTGAGGGGGGGGGGAGAGAGAGAGAGAGAGAGAGAGAGCGAGCGAGCGAGAGAGCTCAAATTCTAGCAGCTATTACTGCTTCCCACTGGCAGCAGACACATCCAGCAGGATTCAGAAAGTGTGTCCTCTGCTGGTGAGGGTGGTGGTGGTGTGTGTTTTGTTTTGTTTTTGTTTTTTGTACTTTTCCCTTAGAGGTTAAATTTTAATTATACGCATGCATGTGAGTCTGTATGCAGGTGTGTGCCCATAAATGCAGGTGAGGACACTGGGCCTCTGATGCTGGAGTAACTGGGTGTTGTGAGTTACCCAGTGTGGGTGCGGTGCTAGGAACTGAACTTGGGTACCTCTGAAGAAGTGGTCATTCTTCTAACCCCTGGGCCATCTCTCTCTCTCTCTCTGTCTCTCTCTCTCTCTCATTTGTTACAAGCTGAAGATTGCCTTGCATTCCTGATCCTCTTTTCTCTTCCTCCCAGGGATTATAGACATTTGCAATCAGATCTGTCTTATGTGGTGCTGGGGATCAAACCCAGGGTTGTGTGCATGCTAGGCAAGCATTCTACCCACTGAGCTCCACTTTTAGCTTGGTTTTATGGGAGCAGATAGAAGGTCTGTGAAAAATATCAGCAGGTCCCCTTGCCTTAGCTGTAGGGTGGTGGGTGAACAGAGCTGGGGAGGCCCCACCCAAATGCTCCATCCAGTGTTAACATGGCCTCTGTCATCCTCTCACGTCTTCCAGTCTATCTTTCTTTAGAAATACCCCTCCAAACCATACAACCAAACAAATGGGCTTGGTGATGGTTTGGTCCAGGAAACTCTGAAAGTCAGATATGACAATGGGTATCTGTAATCTCACTGCTGGCAGGTAGATACAGGGTCTTGCCCTTTTATAGATTACCTAGAAGGGTACAGAACCTTATTTTTGCTTTCTAGAAGTGTCAGCCTAACAATCTTGCAATCTTGGGGCATACAACATTGACCGTGAGGGTATGGTGTATCCCTTTCCATGTCTATGCTAGACATTGCTAATAGATAACTGGATATTTCCCAATTCTGCCTGATGTGAACTCAGGGACCTCAACATAGTACAGCAGATGGCTTTCTAACAGTGGGCGAAAACCTCTGTAAGGTGCTGTCATACTTATTTTCACTGATTTAGAATTTGATGGTAGGTAACAGATAATTCTATCAGGAAGAAGCAGGAACAAGCGCCGGGCCCACGAACCTTTCCCTCCTGGCTGGAACAATCAGAAACATTCTTGGAGGGACTAGGGTTCACGGAGAAGGCCACTGAGAAGCAAAAAACAGTCCTAACGTGCAGAATCCAATGACCAAAAGCAGGCCTGGGAATTCTGAAGTTTATGGATTTTCCCTTGTGGGAGGAGGAGCTGGAAAGCATCCCAGGTATTGAGGAGAAAGGAAGCAGGGCCTGTGTAAAATCAATAGGGAACAGGAAGTGGTTATCTGGGTCCAGTAAAATACACAAGACAAAAGAACAGCCAGGCAGCAGAGGGCTGGTTCCCAACAAACAAGAGCTCCCAGGGCCCCTCCAAATCTCCTCCATGCCATCTGCAAAGCCTGCCCAATGCTAGCGGCCACTGGTGCCAAGAGTATCCTTCTGTAGGTGAGTAGGCCTCTGATCCCCACAGGTGAGAAAAGACTGTGAATGCTCCACAGGGCCAGGAATCCTGAGAAAGGGGTCCAAAGTCCAGCTTCCAGCACTCACCCTGAAGAGGGGGCACAGGAAATGAGGATGCTAGAAGGCTAAGAAATGAACATCGATGGTGGCCAGGCAGTCAATGTGCATTATATCACAACCTACACCGTGGCCTTCTCATTACATGAAATGAATGCTCATCTCAGTGAGTGCCTGAAGTGTTTATTCTAATCAAATCAAAGTGTCCAGCATGCTCAAGGATCTGGATTTGATCCCCAGTACTAAAATTAGCAAATGAAAAATAATTACTAAAGTATATAAGTGCATATTATTTTAAAATTTTAATTTCCTGGATACTGTCACTTATAATGAATTTCCACGCATATATGTGTACACGCACACACAAAACTTTTTTAATTAAAAATATTAGAGGGCTGTATATATGTTTGTTTGTTTGCTGATGGGGTTTCCACAGTCACTAATCTGAAACTCACTATGTAACCCAGGCTGGCCTTGAATTTACAATCTACCTTTACCTCTTGAGACCTGGGATTACAATATAGGTATGTACCACGAGCACACCCAGCTCCCCCCATCTTTAAAAATAAGGAAAAGTGACTTTGTTTAAAGGAAAGCATTGAGTAAATAGTAGAGGTGGTGGGAAGGCAAGATCATACAAATAAGTGACATTTGGGGCTGACTGGTGGAGTCTGGGCTGCAGTACAGTCTTGGTAAGAAAAACCTTAACCATCAAGAGAAGGTCACACATAAGCCCCAGAGGCTACCCTTGATTGCTTCTCACCTACAGCCCGAGCAGCCTTCCTCTGGTACACACTAGGTCAAAGCAGCAGACACCTCTCTCTCCACGGGCTTCCTTACTTTTATCATTTAGCTAGGCAGGAAGTCCTGTCCATTGGCTGCCAGCATCTTTACCATCTCCAGCCTTGACCCTGAGATGACTTACTTCCTAGTGTTTTTGCCTCTGTCCCTCCTAGGCTTGCATTTCTTCTGTTCTCCCCTTCAACTTCTAGGAGACAGGAAGCTAGTGTGTGCCCTGGTCACCACAGCACTTGACATAGCACATTGTCTGTGAGAAGTGCTTGGTGACCAGAGATGCATTTCAGAAGTCACCGAATGAGACTCGTAAGTATCCCTTCCTGGAAAGGTTTCCGCCAGTCTAGGCAAAATGCATCCAAAGGCAATCAGTGGCTACTCCCAGGGTTGTCCCTGATTGGCTTGGTCCCCAGTGAAATCCGTAAAAGCTGGGGAACAGGCGGCTTCACCATCAATAGGCTGAGTAAGACTCCATTAAACACTTACTGATGAGCTGAGTATGGTGGTACAGGTCTTTAATTTCAGAGAGGCAGAGGCTTTCTGTGAATTTAAGGCTAGCCTTGTCTACATAGCACCTTCCAGGCTAGCTCCTGCCTCAGAAAAACAAAAACAACAAACACCATTTATTGAGTCAGAAACAATGTGAATTCCTTTAGTTTCAGAATTTGAGTAAAGCCAGGAAGCTCATGAGTTACTGATGGCCTGTGCTGTTTGGGATAGAGCTCAGTGGTAGAGCATTTGCATAGCACACGTAAGGCTCTGATTCAAAGCCCAGCAATCTCCAGTTAATAGTATCATAATCTGTTCCCAAATATCATTCTTAGCTCTTTCTCTAGCACCATGATGCTACATGCTGCTGCATTCCACCATGATGATAATGGACTAAACCTCTGAACTATAAGCCACCCAATTAAATGTTTTTCTTTATAAGAATTGTCATGGTTGGGGGCTGGAGAGATGGCCCAGAGGTTAAGAGCACTGACTGTTCTTCCAGAGGTTCTGAGTTCAATTCTCAGCAACCACATGGTGGCTCACAACCATCTATAAGAATTGCCGGGGCTGGAGAGATGGCTCAGCGGTTAAGAGCACCATCTGCTCTTCCAGAGGACCCGGGTTCGATTCCCAGCACCCACATGGCAGCTAACAACTGTCTGTAGTTCCAGTTCCAGGCAAACACCAAGGCAAATAAATAAATAAAGTTAAAAAAAAAAAAAGAATTGCCATGGTCATGGTTATGGTATGGTGGCCACAGCAAAAGAATCCCTAACCCTTTAGTGATTTTGTCTATACCAAACATACAAATCACTCTCCGAATTGTTTGCATAGCATCTACTATGATAAGTATTTAAAGTAATCTAGAAATAAAGTATGAGGGAGGACTGCCTAGGAATGTAAAAACACCCCACTATTAATTCACTAATTAATTAATGTATGTTAGGAGCCACATGTGTGGCACACATGTGGCAATCATGCGGCAGGGTCTCTCTGGTTAACTGCTGTGGACATCAGGCTAACTGAGCTGAAAGCTGCTGGCAATTCCTTTTCTCTACCTCCTGTCTCCATGGGAACGTGCTGTGATTACAGTTTCTTGGACTACTATGCCTGGCTTTTTTTTTTTTTTTTAAGATTTTTATTTATTTCTTTCACATATAGTATACAGAAGAAAGTACCAGATGTCATTATAGGTGGTTGTGAGCCACCATGTGGTTGCTGGGAATCGAACTCAGGAACTCTGGAAGAACAGCCACTGCTCTTAACCACTGAGCCATCTCTCCAGCCCCTATGCCTGGCTTTTTAAACGTGGGTTCTGGGGATCTGTACTCAGGTAGGCAGGCTTGTGTGGTGAGCACTTTACTCACTGAGCCATTTGCCTGGCCCAGCCCTACACTACGTTAAAGCACAAACCCAAGCATCCATGGACTTGGGTATCTACAGGGGACCTGAAACCTGCCCCTGTGAAATAGCAAATGGCAGATGTACATCTAGTTCTCTGTTGCTGATGACACTGGAGTTTTACTGCTGAGGAACATAGCATGTTTAAAATCCATATTCTAATATTAATATCATTTTACACAGAAAAATATGTGTGCAAAAGCAGAGAGGGCTCAGGTTCACTTTCTAGCATGCATATCGAGCAACTCACAACTGCCTGTATCTCCAGTTCTACGGGGATCTAACACCCTCTTCTGGCGTCTGAGGGTACCTGAAAGTATGTGGTATTCACATAGACAAGCTGGCACATACACATAACTCAAAAATTAAAAAAAAATAAAGGGAAGGCCATCACAGTGTCTGCACAGAGAGATTCAGAATTCTTTAAACATCTGCAAAAGATCAAGCTCTTTTCATGTATTATATCATTCCATCCTCATGGACTTTTTAGATGGTACTCTTATTTCCCCATAATGATGAAGGGACTATGGCACATAAAGCTGAATAACTAAGCCCAAAGTCCTATCCCATCCAAAGACCCACACTTGGATGATCACAGAGGCCACCTACCTAAAGGAAATTAGAACAAACAACCCCAGTGTCCTATGGAAGAGCTGTGGTGGACCATGATCTTTTCCAGAACTGGTAAAGGTGAGCATAAAAGCAATCAGAGGTGGATGAGCTACTAATGCAAGCAGATCAATATTATGAGTGCCAATCTGCAGAAGCCATAAAACACTCAACAAAAGAATAACTGTGCCATTCACATTTTTCTTATGGCTAAACCAGAAGGCCTCTTCAGTATGCATGATGGCTCCACACTGCCCCCTGGTGATCCCTGTGTATCCGCTGGGAGCATGCTAGCTAATGACTATGGGGGAACATAGGCCCAGATCATCAAACTTGGGTCTGAGAGAGAGCCGAGAAGTTTGGACCAGGCACTAAGCCATCTGGAAAAATCTCTAGACTCCACTCTCATTTGTTTGCAGAACTTGAGATAAAGGAGCTATGGATTCAGTAATGAATTAACTACTTTTAGTCTGTCAAGCTGGCAAGGCCCTTTTTGATTCCTCTTTAATTGCCATGGGCACTTTTTTTTTTTAATGCCCTGTTGGTGGGAGAATAAATTAGTAAGTCTTTTCTTGTGCAATATGGAGGCATGTATCAGGTCTTGCAAAGGCGTTCCAGCCTCAAGGAATGTACCCTAAGGAAATAATTAAGGATGTGAGCAAAACGCAGCTGAAAGAATGCCCCCTAGAGCCATTTATAAGAGCCGAAATCTATTAAATGACTTATGCTACAATGATATTTGGAATTATGGGGCAGGTGAATATTTAAAGACATGCGAAGGTACTTACTAGATAGATGCTCTCAGGGGAAAAAGCAGGGCACAAACAAGTAGAGAATCCACTTCTGTAAGGCAGGCATCTTTATGTGTAAATGGAAGAGTTTTATGGACAGACGGGAAGATTTGGGTTCTGCTGACTGTAGAGTGGAGTCTGTTTGCCGGCCCTGGATCCTCGATGCTCAACAGGGCTGCCTGGAGGAGCTATGAACCCCCTGGTTCCCATCCCTACTGCCCTTGCCACACAACGGTTCCAATGTGGGGCCCTAACTTTCTTCCTCTTTTAATTGCTCCCCAAGTGATGTCGGCGTGAGGTCACCTCTCCAGTACACTGCAGCTTGGAATTCTGATTTAAAGATAGATAGCTCTAGGGATCCAGTTCTTTAATGTTCTGCTTTTTTTTTTTTTTCTGTTAGGTCTCATCGACCCTGGGCATGTGTTTCATCCTGAGCTAAATCCTCGCCCCATACTCACTTTATGCTCTATTTTTTTTTTACTTTATTTATTTATTTATTTGCCTTGCTGTTTGCCTGGAACTGGAACTACAGACAGTTGTTAGCTGCCATGTGGGTGCTGGGAATCGAACCCGGGTCCTCTGGAAGAGCAGACGGTGCTCTTAACCGCTGAGCCATCTCTCCAGCCCCTATGCTCTAATTTTTAAACCCCTAGGTCAAACATTTACTCTCCCTCCCATCAGGCATTTTTCAGTGCGACAGTATGCCAGCTACTATGGTCTTTACCTGCCTAAATCCTACCAGAATATTTATCTACAATACAGAGGAGTCATTAGAAGGTCAACATGGAAATTTCTGGTACATATGGAAAATTTCATAGCCTCAGAGCAGGTCTCACAGAATCTTAAATAAACTAACAGAGGACCAGGCAGTAGCTATCCACACTGGAATTCCTGGTGGCATACTAGACAAGAACATTAAAACTATTATTTCTTGGACATTCCTAATGGTCTCAACACATTCCACTTTATTTCTGGGTTGAGAGAAAGGATGCAGTGCCTCTTCCAAGCTCTCCAGTCAATTCCAGGGCTTGGTCTTGGGGATTCTAGGCATCGTGGTTCATCTAGGAGGGCAGATTTCTGAACACATCTCAAACTTCAAGTCATTTCCTGAGTGACTCTGGTAACGCATCAGTCCTCCGTACAGCTCAGGCACGAGACTAAGTATGGAACTGAATCTCATAAGCAGCTATTTGGAATCAAGACTGAAAAGTAACCAGGTTTTGTTCAGGTACCACATCTGTTCATTCTAAGATGTTACATCTCTGACATTTCCTTCCCAGGGCTACAGTTCTTATCTGCTGACTTTAAAATGCAATGCCCTGATTTGGGTGATAATTCCATCGGCTCTACACTGTAGATTTGAAGTCCATTGGCCAAATTCTCCATCTGGCCCGCTTGATTTCCCGTATTCCATGTAATGACCCAAACATTAAGTCTTTGTCAGGGGTCTTCATTCAGTCATGCAAATGCATGCTGAATTAAATGAATTGGAAGCTACAGTCAAATGGATCATTGATTTTTGTTTTTCCTCCTCAATTTCCAGAAGAAGTTTTAAAGTCAAGGTAAATGGGTACACTAGGTTAGTGTCACAGGAAGACAGGGTGCTGAGTGGCTGCCCTTTCCCCCGCTGAACTCTTTATACAACCAAAGACTGCTGACTTGGCTCAGCCATTTGCCACCAGCCCTGATAACCTACCTGATAACCCACATGGTAAAAGGAGAGAATTGACTCCTGTACATTGTTCTTTGGCTTCTTCCACAAGCTTGTGGCATGCACTCATCCACAAAACTAAGTAATAACAACAACAACATCAACATCGCCCTTCTTTCTCTCTGATCCATTGTTCTCACTCAGGCTTCTGCTGACCTCCTAACTACTGAAGTCACGGTCATTTTCCAAGTCTAAGAATTCACTCCCGGGGGCTGGAGAGATGGTTCAGCGGTTAAGAGCACCGTCTGCTCTTCCAGAGGACCCGGGTTCGATTCCCAGCACCCACATGGCAGCTAACAACTGTCTGTAGTTCCAGTTCCAGGCAAACACCAAGGTAAATAAATAAATAGTTAAAAAAAAAAAAAAAAAGAATTTACTCCCTCACCTGTGAGACGCTTGTCAGTGGTTTCCCATCCCCTCTCCCCCACTACTAGTCAGTTCATGGCCTTCATGTACTCCTGGAAATATGGCTTTATGAATCTTCCTCTCTGCCTAACTTCATCCATCATGGCTGGTACCCACACAGTGAGCCTAATCTCTGTATGGTGAAACACTGTCTCATGGAGGTGATCCTGAAGATGAGGAGATTTAATTCACAAGAATAAAGAAGTTCAGAGAGTTACAAGATTCACACCCCTTCCCCTGCAAGGTTAGATGAGAAGGAAACAATTGATGGAGTCGGGGGGCCTCTTCAGTAGAACAGAAACATCCAGAGAAAGCTTTCTGGAGCATCACTCTGTTGGGGTATGATGATACAGTGGTCTTAGAGTCAGCCACACCGGATTTCAATAAACCCACTGTTCACCACACCTGGATGGGATCCTTCCTTGGTTTGTCATTGTGTACTATCTGGGATGAATGGATGCTTGTTCACATCTCTCAAAGAAAAAAATCATACAGCAGTAGATGATCTTGATCTCTCTCCTCATTTCCAGTTGCTTACTCTGCTCCTGGCCACAAGCAACTCAATCCCACAGACTCATCAAAAGCCAGCACTGATCTAGCTTTTTAGCGACCAGAAAACCAAGGCTCTTCTGAAAGTGAAGGGATCACTGACATGAACCAGGATCCAAGGCCACACATACGACTGGACAAATGTTGGCTCCTTCTTTCTCAACTACACCTGATTCAGGACCAAGGCTGCCACTCTGACTCTGGATTGTCAGCTGAGCCACATCCTTAGGATCTCCCTGAAATGTACGATAAGATCCCCCTGGAGCTCCTGCCCAGTCACCCCGTCCTTCCTATTGACTGTGACACCACCCTGCCAGAAGCTCTGTTCAATTCCTTGATGCTACAGAAAAGTGCCCATCTACCCCATGGGCATTAAGAAGACCCCAGTCTACTTATCCTATCTCCAGCTACCTAGCCATCAGGATCCTTTGACCTTGTTCTGGTCATCCCGATGTCTCAATGCACTGAGCTTTCCTTATCTATAAGACTTTCCAAACCATTGCTATGCATTATCCAGGGGCTGGAACACCACTCTGGGTATTAATTACCATTTGGCCGCTGGGCCAAGTATAAGTGGTGGGCTTATGGAGGACCATGATTCTTTCCAGTAGCATTGGGAAGGTATGTAGTCATCATAACACACACACACACACACACCTTGGAAGGTATGTGAAGCATAGTAAGTAGCTGATATCTAGCTGCTCTTTACTTCTCGACCCCTGACATAGCTGCCCCATTGTCTCTGCATAGTATCCCACAGTACTCAGATTAAGATTTACTTGAAGGGGGGCTGGAGAGATGGCTCAGCGGTTAAGAGCACCGTCTGCTCTTCCAGAGGACCCGGGTTCAATTCCCAGCACCCACATGGCAGCTAACAACTGTCTGTAGTTCCAGTTCCAGGCAAACACCAAGATAAATAAAATAAAGTTTTTTAAAAAAAAAAAAAAAAAAAGATTTACTTGAAGGTGCTGTTAGGCACCAACCACAGCTCAGACTTCTGTTCTCTGACGCCTTTCAGATTTCTCAGGAGACCCTGTGGTTCTCAGGAGTCCCTAATTAGATGATGGTTCATTCTTCCATATGGCTGGATCTTTTTCATTTTGGCAACAACCTGATCGAAAGTCTTCCTGGGAGACTTCAAGCCTAGATCTTTAACAACTCCTTAATGAGACGCTGGGAACCACTTTCTCCTTTACCTTGGTCCAGTAGCTTTCTTCCAAGCTGGCAGCCTCTGCACCCTGCAGACACTTGCCCCCTTATTCCACTTGGCTAGTCAGAGCCTTGGGGGCTTGAGGGAATGCCTCAGGAGAGGAAGCCCTAAGCCTACATCCTGTTCTTTTTGGCTGGGACAGCATCCATTTCCACTACTCCCGTGGCTTAGGCTGGCTTTGGGTTATAGTTGAAGCATGCCTTCCTGTCTTGACAACCTCTGTTGAGACACACAGGTGCTGACCGAGTTGTCCATAGCATGTACTTCAGGGCACAGGCACATGTCTCCACCTCACCATCCTGGAACTGCCGACATCAGATCTTCAGCAAGTTGGCTCCCTAGACCCAGAGCTCACAGGCTTGATAATCACAACTCCACCCAACATGCCCTTTCTGATCTTTTCAAAGGAGTTCTCTACATAGTTCTGACTGTTCTTGAACTCACTGTGTAGATAAGGTTGGCCTTTAACTCACAGTGATCCTCCTGCCTCTACCTCTGGGATCAAAGGTGAATGTGTCCTGGAACTTGCTCTGTATGTAGACCAGGATGGCCTTGAACTCACAGAGATCCGCCTGTTTCTGCCTCCAGAATGCTGGGATTAAAGGAGTGTGCCACCACTTCCTGGCTCCCTTTCTGTTCTTGTATGGACTGGCTAATGGAGGTGGGGAGTCAGAGGTTTGGCCTGTGTGATGAATGCTGAGAGAAAGCAAGCATCCCCAGATACAGGCCTGATGCTTTCTGTTATTAGAGTTTATTTGTACAGTGGGCTGTAGGAACTTAAATTACTCTACTAACAACATTGCAAATAATTTTGATAGCTTGAGCTCTGATACGAACACATATAAGCAACCATTCTGAAAGCATTTGATAAGCACACTCATGCTTGAGCATCTTTTCCGAGGACACTGAAGATTACTGATTAGAAATGGCACAAAGGTTACTGACATCTAGGACTGCAGAGAAGGCCAGTGGGGCCTGTCTGGAGCAGATACAATACTGCAGGAAAGCAAGTGCTCAGCAGCAGTGGCAAGTTTTGAGGCCTCTCAGAACTCATCTGCATCCCAGAGGTGAGTATTCCTGGGTTGGGGCCAAAGCACACGTTCATTAAGGTCACTAAATCACCTTTCACTTGGGTGTCAACAAATGGCCAGGCCTCACCAATAACCTCCCCATACACTAAGAAGTGTGTTTGTTTAGAGACAGGGTCTCACTGTGTAACCTAGGCTGGTATGAAAGAAGATCAGGGTGGTCCCAAACTCACAGAGATCTACCTGCCTCTGCTTCTGTTAGTAAAGGCCCGTGTCACCATGCCTAGCCACAGAGTCTCTTTAGATGACAAACTAAAAACATCTCTGTTTCTTTTGTTTAAATTCTAGGGGCTGGAGAGATTAAGAGCACTGAGTGCTTTTCCAGAGGACCGGGGTTCAATTCCCAGCACCCACACGGCAGCTCACCACTGTCTGTATTTCCAGTTCCAAGCAAATAAATAAAAAAATAAGGTTTAAAAAAAATTCTTTAGAGAATTTTTTAGAGAAGAGCATTGGTTGTTCTAGATAATCCGTTCGGCTCTCAGCACCTATAGTAGCTCATAACTGTCTATAGTTTCATGGGACCTAATGCTGGCCTACTTCTTCAGACAGGTATCTCAGTGAACATGGATCATCGATTGGGCTCTACTGCCTGGCCAGCAATCCTCAGGGATCTTCTGATCTCCTCACCCAGGGCTGAGATCACAGATGCAAAGAACCACAGTGGGGTCCTCACACTTGCACAGCCAGCCCTTTTCTATATGATCTCTGTCATCTCCTTCAAAAGCAAGTCTCATCAAGCTCTTGCCGAACACACTATGACTGTGGTGGCGTGCCTGAATAAGTGACAGTGAGTTTGCAGGGCCTGACCTCCAAGCATGCCTTCTTGGAGATAGAGGAATGAGACAGTCCTGTAACAGGTCACTGGAGAGCCTGGGCGTCTCTTGGAAGTTTCCAGAGACTTTCTCTTGACACCTATGCAATGCCTGGTGCTTTATCCAGCACCAGAAAGTTCTGAAGACTTCCTGCCTGGGAGCTTGTGGGGATACCCTTGGCTCACGCTGCCCTCCCTCCCATTCCCTTCTTTACTCAGCATCCCGGCCTCTGGGACCCTTCACAACACTTTTCTGTTCATTGTTCGTGACAATGAATCAAGCTATGACATAGGGCTTGAAGTGAACTTAAAATTGCATGGCTCCAAGGGTCTCCATCCAAGTTTTTCCCAAAAGATTATTCTCCAAGGGAAAAAGAAAACAAAATGTCCAAATCTCAAACATTTTTCAGTCTCTATTATCCCACGCCTCTCTGTACCCCTTGAGACACAATTTTCAATAGTAACCGGGGCTGAAGTTTGAGGGCACGGCCCAGAGAAGTTGTTTAATTCCTACCACTAAAGACAAACTCGGATTCTTTCAGGCAGCTTCACCCTCAGGCCAGCCCGCTGCTTTATGGGGCCAAACCACCGAAAGAATAAATGAATGTAAAAAATTTGCCTCACAGCAGTGAACAGTAAGATTTTTTTTTTTTCTCCTACAGATACAAATTCCCAAGCAAACCTAGCCCAAAGATAATCCAAATGAAGGCTGGCTTTATTGGCTTGTTAAGGGGTGGCTGATTCATTTTCTTGAGGATCTGAATCTGTTTGCTCGGGGGAGGGGGTGATGGGGGTGGTCTGTTACTGACAGAGCACTTTTAGAAAAATCAACGCAAACCCAAGAAACATGGATCAGTTTGTAATACACAAATGTCATTCCACAAGTACTTGTGGTGTACCCACTGTGCTGGGGCACTATATGGGTGCATGCTGTGGAGGACAGACAGACAACATGGCTAGGCAGGTGGTCTTCTCCTAATAAGGGCAGACAAAGCAGAGGTCCCACATGGCAAATATGACTGAAAGTTGGAGTGGATGGTGAGATTTGAGAGACTCTGAATCTATGTAACAACTCACATAGAGGTCTCTATGCTAGACTCAGTGGACTCTTTTCTTTGTTATTGCTGTTTTCTGGGGGGAGGGGTTGGATGTGTGCGTGCGTGCATGCGTGCTTGCGTGCGTGGACCCAGCCGTTCCCACCTTCCCAATACTGGGATAACAGGAATGTGCTAGGACACCTGCCTATTTTGAAACATAGGTTCTGGGGCTTGAAGTTAGGTCTTCATCTATAAAGCATGGCAACCCTTTATATATAGATTGAGCTGTCTCCGAGCCTTAGAAGTAATATTAATAAATAACATTTTGAATAGTTTAAAAGATCCATGGTACTGATTTCCTAAATACAATTTTGAAGGCCATCATTAAAACTGACATTGGTTAGAAAGACAGCTCAGTGGTTAAGACCACTGACTGCTCTTTCAGAGGACTGGGATTCAAATCCTGGCAGTTCAGAACTGTCTGTAACACCAAGATTTGATACCCTCATATAGACATACACACAGGCAAAACACCAATGCACATAAAATAAATAGGTTATGGTAGTGAGCCTGGTCCAGCAGCATCCTCAGTCTGTGTCAATGCCAGCTTCCATCTGTCTCAGGAGGTCTATGCATCACAGATGCTCTTTGGCAAGGCAATGCCCAAAAGAACCAAGGCAGGGCTTTCTAGGGAAGGAACAGACTCTTAAATGGGGGCTCTGTTACTAAAGTCTAGGGGTGATGCTAGATTGGTGCAGGGCAGGGGGGAGGAGACTCAATGTCCTGGACTTGGGTCATATTGTGCTGTATGGTTCCTAGGACCATGGCAGAAGGCAATCTGTATCCCAGGTAACAAGAACATCAGTGGGATCTGCTCTTAGACCTCCCTCGCTCAAGAAGCTTCATAATATTGCTACCCCTGTGACCTCATGAGAAAATAGAGATTTTAATTTATCTAAGGCCACACAGCAAGATATGATAAGAGCCAAGATTTTTAAATGTTAGATGCTGCATGTTGTGGCCTAAAAATACTCAGGAAAATGATTTTCCAATCTTGAATCATGGAAAAAATGAAAAGTGGGAAGGAAATGAAATTCATTATGTTGAACTCAGAATGGCTGGTAGGTCGGGTCACAGCGGAGAAGGAATCCAGGGTCCTGCCTGCTGGGAAGTCCCTGTGGGGCAGATGGGTGTCCTACACAGCTCGGGGCACAGCAGAACTTGGTGCTCTGATCCGGACTCCCTTAGTGACCACGCACAAGCTCGGGGGGGGGGGGGGGGGAGGGGGGCGGTCAGGACTGCTCAGTAGCCACACGTGGCCTTGTGGTTCTCTGTGAGCTGGGGAGATGAAGTATGCTGAGTGGGGACATGGAGACCTTTCTATAGCCACTACTTTGGATTCTTTCTTCGGATTCTGTGTGTAAAGGGATGGCCTGGGGTGAGGAAGTCATTTTTCAATAGCAGAGTGGCCACTTGGACACTGACACCTCATGGTGGGCCGGGGTCCTTATTCCCTGTTGTTCAGCTGCCAGAAAAGACCTTCAAGGTTAGGAAGGAAGTTTTAAAAATACATCTTTCATTCTTTGGGAAGTGGGAGGAGATAGGGTTTCGCTATGTAGCTCTGGCTGGCCTAGAACTTGCTACGTAGACCAGGCTGGCCTCACAAAGATCTGTCTGTCCACCCCTGTCTCCAGAGTGCTGAAATCAATTTTTTTTTTAAAAAAGTATTTATGTGTGTGCACCTATATTGGAGGCCAGAAGTCAACTTCAGATGTCATTTCCCAGGCCCTTTCCCCCTTGGGTTTCCTTTAAGATTTATTTATTTATTTTATTATGTATGTGTGTTTTGCTGCATGTGGGGGGGGGGGCTGGTGCCTACAGGAGCCACAAGAGGGCATCATATCCCCAGGAACTGGAGTTACCTAAGGTTGTAAGCTGCTTGATGTGGGTGCCACGACCAGAATCAGGGCACTCTGCTAGGGCAGCATGTGCCCTTAACTGCTGAACCATCTCTCTAGCCCATCACCTTGTTTTTGTTGAGACAAAGTCTCCTTTGGCTGAGGCTCACCTAGCAGGCTAGGCTGGCTGGCAGTGAACTCCAGGGATACACCAGTCTCCCCTTCCCTAATGCCACACCAGACATTGTGTACGTTAGATGAGTGTGGTACTAAAGCACACGTGCACGGGTGTGCTGTGGAAGCCAGAGAACACCCTGCTCTACACTCTACATCTGTACTTTACTCCTTGGAGAAAGGGTCTCTCTGATCATGGAGTTAGGCTGTCATCTAGCAAGCCACAACATCCTGTCTCTGCCTACCCCACCCCTCACAGCCAGTGGTGTCCACCTAATCCAGCTAGGTGCTGGGATCCGAACTCGGCCAGGCTTTTCAGTATGTGCTCTGTGGGTTGAAGTCAGGCTTCCTAACTCCACCTAAAGAACCTACACAGCTATTGCCTCAACCTAACGTTTACTTCTTAAATGTCCTCAACAGAAGCACGAGAGCTATGAGCGAGTGAACAGTCCTGTGTATACAGCTTGATGGATTTTTAATAAGCAGATATTATGGAGGCACAGCCCAGACCCGGCTGTTTTAGAGTCTCCCTGTAAATTGCAGCAGACGTGAACACACTCTCTTGATAAAGCAGTAAAACCCAACTTGTGAGCTGATCCCTGCTGGCACCCACCCCCTCCCCAACATACACAGGCTGCTCTGTGAGCGGTTAGTGTCCAGAAGCAGCGCTTTCCCCTAGGCAAGCATTCCCAAGCCTCGGGGCAGCTTCCAAAGCCTGACCAAACAGGTTTGGGGGCTTTTTCCTTGAGCATTCTTTCTGCTCACCCCTCCAGTTCCTCCATATAACCACCTCCCTGAGCTTCCTCTGTGGTGTGGGCTGAGGGGCTCTCCTGGTTTTAGCAGCCTAATAAGGTCCTAGTCAGACTCCTTTAAGATGCCAGGGGCTGGCAAGGTAGAAGGGTCACCAACCTTTGGGAGGTTTAGGAGGCAGGGGCGAGGCATTGGGCCCCAGAGCAACAGGGCAATACCAAAGCCAGAAACTGCCCAAACTGGTTACATTCCAGTAAGATTAACACAAGGCTGGGCCTGCCCCTCGCCCACCCCTCCTCCCCTCCAGGCCTTGAATAGGATTTTTAACTATTTCCCTCCCACTTGCTGTCCAGCCCCACACAGACAACGCTCCCCGCTGTTTGCACATTAACCTCCCATTTGCCAGGCAGCTTCTCAGAGGTTGCGGATTAACACAACAAGCCAGACAATGGTCCTCCGGGAGGGATGTAAGGAGCCCAGACAAAGGCTCCAGACATCAGGCTCAGTCAATCACTATACAGTGACCATTTAGGCAAAAGTGCAGGGGCGCCTTCAGGACTCCAGACAGGGCACACAAAAATCACCACAACTGGTTCATTGCTAGCTCCAGCCACCTGTCCCATGTGGATCGGGGGTGAGGAGCATTGGGAGATGCTCCCAAACTCAGACCTATAGAAACCCAGAAACCGGTCCCGATCTAACTTGGAAAGTTCTGGCCTAGGAGGGGCCTACAGTCTGGAAACAGGAACAGACACACACTGCTAGGCTACTCCCAGGGATCCAATGTAAGCAGAGGGCTCTGGCCCCTGCAAAAGCAGCTAATAAACATGAATCCCCAGATCAGTGCCATTTTCTCCTCCCCTTGTATCAGGCGCAGACACATTCATGGACCAAGAAACATGGCAGTATATTGGAGGGGAAGCCTGGCACTTGTGTCTGTACATCTCTGTAAGTGACTCTGCTGTGACTGGTCATCTGAGTGGGTCACAGTGGATGTTCAGACAACATTAGCTGAGGAACTTGTTCTGCACCAGGGTTTGGGCAGACTGGTCTAGGAGTGGGAGTCTCAGAGGGAGGCTCTGGTCCCTCGTCAGGTACCCGGCTCCAGTTTCCACCTGCTGGAGAAAGGCATCTCTTAAACCACCCACTTCTGTCCGCAGACACCTTAGTCGTACCGAGACATCCCACCACAGTCTCTGAAGTCCCTCTGCAAGCTAGTTCGGGACACTAGGAACCTCAAAGCCCTACTTTTGTTTTCCATACCTCAACCAGTCCAGGGGCTTTTTTTTAATTAATTTTTTACTTTTCTGAGCCATGTATTCCCAGTGCTGATGCCAGATTGTGGGAGCGGGGGCAGAGGGTAGGAGGAGAGGCCCACTGTGCAAGCAGAAACCAGATCTCCTGCCCTAGGGCAGTTCGCAGGCAAGAACCTTAAGGACAATTAAAAAGCAACAAGCACAATTAATAGGGTTTACACAGGCAAAGCTCATTACGTGTGGGCTGGGGTCCCATTCACCTTGGCCGGGCAAACTCTTCCTTTGGAGACAGTGCACATTATCTGCAAATGAGACTCCAGGGGGACATTTATTTGCTATAAAACAAAGTTTGAGCCCTCCAATGAAGGGCAGAGGACTCCTGACCTAAAATGGATGCACCCAGGGAGCCAATTGCCAGCGTGGCAAAACTGACATGCCAAAATGTTGGTCTTCCCAGGCCAGCCTGGGCTATATAGTGTGCAGTGAGGCACTGTCTTCCCAGGCCAGCCTGGGCTATATAGTGTGCAGTGAGGCACTGTCTTCAAAACAAAACAGACATTATTTAAGAGAAGGAGAAGAAGAAAAGCAGGAAGAGGAAGAGGAGGAGGAGGAGGAGGAGGAGGAAGACAGAGACAAATAAAGCAACAGAAACCCTTGCCCCTTGAGCTAAAGACTCCTCGCTCAATGGTAGAGTTTCTGTCTGGCATGCACAAGGCCCTGACCCATCCACAGCACTATCAAATAGTGACAAGAAGTTGCTGCTCTGAAAGGTTTCATAAACCAGCTAGCCCATTCATAGACATCAGCCTCCCTCGTGGGAATAAGCCAACAATGCTGCCAGGGCCTGGCCCGCTGCGAAGGCAATCAATCGTTCATCACCGTGTCCTGGCTGCAGGAGACATTTGAGCGGGCTGCTGGCTGGAGAGGCAGCAAGTCTGCAGGTGACAGGAGAGCATCCTAAATCAAGTTCTGTCTGGCTGCCCAGGCCCAGGGGATTCCTACTCTTCACCTGCTCCGGGCCATGACAACATGGGTCATGAGTGTCATGAGCTCCTGAGTGCAGCTTCTCTGCACAGATCCCAGGGCTCTGCTCAATGGTCTGCTCACCACTCCACAAAGGACAGTGGAGTCTGGTGGAGCTGACTCCTGGCTGTACCCTTCCTTTGATTTGAAGTCACCCCTTCTGGTACTCAGTTCTTACACATTATAACGACATTAGCACAGGGCTGGTAGGATGGCTCAGTGAGCTTCAGCACTTGCCACCAAACCCGACCACCTGAACTCTAGCCCAGGACCCACTTGGTAGAAGGAGAAAACTGATTTCCACATCCATGCCATGGAAAGTGCCTTCCTCACCACCCAAACAAATACAGAGATGCCACATGGAGCTGTAGCTCAGAGTGATTGTCTAGAACATATTAGGTCCAGGTTCTAGCCCCAGCGCCACATGAACTGGTCTGTGACACACACTGTAACCCAAGCATTCAACAGTTTGAGGCCAGCCCCCACAAAAAGTTAGTATCATCTAGTTAAGGTTGTAGCATAATTTAGCTGAGCAAACACTTAGCAAGCAGAGGCTTAGACTGGGTAAACTCTTATAATGGTAAAAAGAAGCAGAAAAAAAGATGTGGTGGGGCTGGAGAGATGGCTCAGTGGTTAAGAGCACTGACTGTTCTTCCGGAGGACCTGAGTTCGATTCCCAGCATCCACATGGCAGCTAACAACCTTTCTGTAATTCCAAGATCTGACACCCTTACATGGTTATACATGCAGGCAAAGCACCAATTCACACAAATAAATAAATTAAAAAAAAAAAAAAGATGTGGTTCTGTAGAAGGAGGGTTGGGGGTGAGGGGAAAATGTGGTAGTCCTAGTGATCTTGCTTCTTTGAGGGTTCAAGGCTAACTGCTTTCCTGCTGTGACACTGTCTCAGACTTCAGAACAGGTCAAAACCCTTATCATGTTCTGATTTCTGAGCAGCCAGATTCGAACAAGGTTGATCTTTCTCATTGTCATTTTTCTGCAGTTTAGGCTGCAATTGCAGCCTGATGCTTGCAATTAGTGAAAACAAACAAACAAACAAACAAAAAACCTGATCAATATATGCTGTGTTGACCTTCCAGCAAAGGCAGCCAGCTCAGGACAATGCAAGAATGCCACCGTGATCAAATGAGCCAGGTCAGACCTCCTGCCCACAGCAGGCAGGTTCCATTTCTGGATTTAGAACAATGGGAATGTCATTTAGGTAAAATAGAATAACACTTTGACCTGGTGCCAAACTCTCCATGATAACTGCCACCAGCATCTACTTTTTATTCATACGGTAAGCCAGAGGGCTGCCACACAATGAATAACTACAAACCAAATAAACCAGTGGTGTTTCCCATCTTCAGAAACATGAGCCACCCAACATTTCCAGTCAGTGTGGCACAAACTCTGAATGTATTGTTCAGCGTCTCACCACACTCGTCCACATATCCAGCCTTACTTTATAGATATGGGTCGTTGAGTCAGAGACCACCACCTTCTCCCAGGACATGCTTTGGTTGGGAATGACAAGAGTCTACTTTTAGGCCTTCGGGAAACAGTGTAGCGGTCCTTTGCCACACACTCAGTCTTACTCCTACAGCAGGCAATGGGTGTGTGTATGTGTGCGCATGTGTGTGAGTCAGCATTTCTAGGCTTCAAAATCATAAAGCTCTTCCTAAGAGAGACTAAATAAGAATTGTGGTTGGGTTCCCAGGGCAGGAATGGGCTGTTGGTGGACATTGTTGGAAGCTGCACATTTACTTGGATAACACTCTTTACCTAAAGACATTTCTAGACTCTTCTTTGGAACTGGGCTCTAAAGAGTATTTGCGTCTTCCCCTATACTTTCTTGGGAATCAGGGAATTTTTGAAGGGGCCCACTGAGGGGTCACGTTGCGTTTAGATCAGGAAGCAACAGTACACAAAGGTGCTTGATCATTTTGTGTAGCTATCACAACTAGAAGTGTAGATCCCTGCGGCTGACAGCACTGGGGTTTAGGGGCAGGGAATCTCAGATACAAACTATTAGGAGTCCAGAGAAAAAGAGAGAGGGTCAGTCCTTGAGTTTTCTATCTGGATTCGTCACTCAGATCTTCTTCTGTGTGCCCAGCAGCCCTCTCTGCACCTCAGCCTCCCCTAGCCATACAACCAGCATGTATTGCCTTAGAAAGAGAAACATCTAGATGTATATTAACTGCATTCTGCAGGTAAATGAGGAATGCCTGCTGATCTAAGGGGCAAGGAAGCTGCTTATTACATTTTTCTTTTTTTTTTTTTTTAGAATTTAAACTTTTTTGTCCAGCTTTTTTTTTTTTTTAACTTTATTTATTTATTTATTTGCCTTGGTGTTTGCCTGGAACTGGAACTACAGACAGTTGTTAGCTGCCATGTGGGTGCTAGGAATCAAACCCGGGTCCTCTGGAAGAGCAGATGGTGCTCTTAACTGCTGAGCCATCTCTCCAGCCCTTATTACATTTTTTTTAAACCAAAAGTTGAACTTAAGACTTTCAGGAGTGACCCCAAAGATGCAGTATCTGATAGAAAGCTCTGGCTGAACCTCATGTAGGTTATATCCTGCTAGTGGCCCCTCTTAGCACTAAGAAAGGTAAAGGTGGCAGGCTGAGTCCAGAGCTCAGCTCTGATCCGTCTACCAGATCTGAGTCCTGCAGCTGGCAGAGGCTTTTGTGGTAATTAACATGTATTAAGCACCTATGGTTTGCACCATCTCCTCTGCCCACTAAAAAGCAGAGGGTTTTTCTTCCTTCCACACAAGCTTCTCTTTGTGCGTGGTGGAAATGACTACTGATTATCATCCAGACACAATAAAATCCGGATACAGGTCATTAAACAGGGCAATGACCTACCCACTTGGTAAGATGACCTGTTCTTGCTTATTCCAAAATATTATTCAGACAGCAAGATAAATCGGTTAATTTTTCTTTCCATTCCTAAATCATTACATTAGTTAGAAAGAAAAAACAACATGCAAATATCCTCGGTAGAAATTGGGCCCCTGCTCAGGCCATCTGCTGTACTCCAGGCCTGGTTTCTCTCTGACCCCCTGGGGTTCGGAGCTATGGGTTCCAGCATTTGGCCACTAACAAACTGCTCTTTAGAATTCAGCTGTTAATTACTTCTGGAACACTATTTCCGCTCAGTCTATACACTAAGCATCCCCTATAGACCTTAGCTTCTCCTCTTCCTTTCCTAAATCGTACCCCAAATATGTTATTCTGTGCTCTTGGTGGGGCTTAACTGATAAGATAAGCCAGAGCTTTTAACAAACATGCACAACATGATACAAAGCAACAGGAAGTGAGCAGGCCTATCAAAAGCTGCACCATTGAGCTAGGTATATTTAAATATTTATTTTTATTTTATGTGAATTGGTGTTTTGCCTGCATGTATAACTGTGTAAGGGTGTCAGATCTTGGAATCACAGACAGTTGTTAGATGCCATGTGGGTGCTGGGAATTGAACTCAGGTCCTCTGGAAGAACAGTCAGTGCTCTTAACCACTGAGCTATCTCTCCAGCCCCAGAACTAGGTATATTTAATATGTTGTCATTGATTTATTTTTAAAAGGACCACCAATAGTTGTTGTATGTGGTGGGGGAGAAGACTTGGCAGGGGGCGGAGCCTTCTAACTTCAGGTAGATGTCATAAATGTCTCTCTATGGTGATTACTGACATTTCTTCCAAACTTGGTGCTCAGCCACATTCTGGTAGGAGTTTGAAACCAACCTTTCCAAGAAGGAAGCTGACAAACAGAAATCAGGGCACACATCCATGCCTCCTAGCTTGTCATCCATCCCCCCTTCTCTTCCTGTCATTAGTAAAAGATCTGTTAATCGACCGTACAGTCTAGTGGTTAGATTCAGACCCCAGAAGCTTGTAACTTATTTATTTCATGTGCATGTGAAGTGACTGTAGAGCTCCAAAGCATCGGATCTCTTGAATCTAATTGAAGTTGCAGGCAATTGTGAGCCCAATGTAGGTGCTAGCAACTCAACTTCCTCTGGAATTTGATCTTTCTCTGGAAGATCAGCAAGTGTTCCTAACTAGTAAGTCACCTCTCCAGCCCTAGAGTTCATTCTATAGAATACAAATGCGTGGACACCATGAACAGTGGGTCTCCTGCCCAGCATCCACTGCCCAAGTCCTCACATCTGCAAACTCACTCAGTCTTTATGACACAGCTACACATGGATGATACAGAAACAGGTGTGTGTGTGTGTGTGTGTGCTCCACTCATGGTCACAACTGGGAACTGATATTTGCAGATACAGAATCAAGCCTGCAGCCCCAAAGGTCTACAAGATTTCTACCTCACCAAAAATGTAAACCCAAGTTCAAATCTAGAGCAAATGAATTTTATGAAGGCTTTGTAACAGAATGAGTTCTTGGAGCGGCAGAAGTTATTTGGGTTCCAAGGCTAGCTCAACAGACAAGAAATTAGCTGAGGGTCAGTGTTGGTGACCGCCTTAGCAGTTGGGTCTCTGTGAGGGGGGCAACCTGGTCTACATAGTGAGTTCCAGGACAGCTGAAGGAGTGGCCGGATTGAATGGGTACACGTTTACTCCTTATTACAAAATCCCTTCCATTCTTCCTCCACAGGTGCTTAGGAGAACTGTCCTTAGATGCTCACAGCTAGACAGAGAACCAATCCTTAGTCCACAAGGCCTGGCAGCTGCCATGCAGACCCCCAAGGGTTTCACTTCTCACCTTTGCAAGCAGTAAAACAAAAATGAGCCCTCACTGTGGGGCCCAGGGGTGGGGGCACTTCCTTTCAGCAGTCACAGCAGGTAGAGGGACAGAAACACCTTGTGGAGGCTGGGGAGGTGGCTCAGATGGATCCTAGCGCCCCGTGGAGGCAGAAGGCACATCTGTAGCCTTATCGGGGTCGGGGGAGCATTGAATAAACAGCAACCTGAGCTCACAGGCCAGCAGGCTAGCTCTGGGTTCAGGGAGAAACCCTGTCAAGATAGAGGGTGACTGTGGGAGACAGTGCTCACTTGCAAGTGCACCCACAAACATGTACACACAACTCTGAGAAACTTTTTGCCTTCAGAGACACCGCCTATAATAGTGAGTAGCAAATGTTTTCATTTCTTATTTCTGCTTCATAGATAGAAGACAGCTACATCCCACCAGCAGTCAGACATCAGACCAGGCCTTTCCTTCTGGTACTTACGAAACTTGAAATCACTTCCCTTCTCTACTTCCTTTGGATTTCTTTCTGCGGGGAATGAATCAAGTCAGTCAACAAGTATTTATGTAGCGCCCACATATCGCAGAGGTGGGTAAGGGGAGCCAGGGGCTGCTGGAAGAAACCCAGACCAGCTCTCGAGACAGTTAAAGGAAATGTCTGTCCTCAGGCCAGGTCTGAACAGGGGCCGCAAAGAGCCGACAGCCACCCTGGGTGGGTTTATTCTGGACCAACCACTCATTGCTGGCTGAGCAGCCTTGTTATCGGAAAGGCCAGTGTGGGCGGATCAGCCATGTCTGCGCACATTTTTGGAGAATGGCAAACAACAGTTAGCCATCTTGGTAGTTGGAGGAATGGGGGCGGGGGCTGGCTGAGATCCTCCTCTTCCAATCCCCGAAGTGGGGGCGGGCGGGGTGGGGGTTTCCAGCAACAATCAAAATCAGCTAAACAAATGTTGTCAGATGTTCACCATCTCCTCTGCACATGTAAATGCTCGACAGCTGGCTGGGAGGGGCTAGGAAAATCTAGGATCCATGGAAACAGACTCTGCAGGTCCTGATCTTCTCACACTTAGAAACTGGGTTACCTGGCTTTACATTTACAGCCAGTGCTCACAGCCTGTGCCATCAACCAGTAGCTTGAGCACTGGCTATTTTTCCAGAGGACCCAGTTTCAATTCACAGCACCTACATGCAGCTCATTAAAAACTATCTGTAACTCTAATCCCAGGGAATCTGACACTCTCTTTTGCCCTCTGAGGGCATTAGGCTTGCACACAGTAAATGCACAGACATATACATGCAGTCAAGACACCCCCACATACAAACAAATAAATAAATTGGAGATGGGTAGAGTTTGGAGCTCCAATATATACAACCCCTTGTAATCAATCTACAACTTCCCACTGTAATCAAGCAGGGAGAAGCATGTTTCCAGATAACCAATGAGTGTCACCATTAACAGAAGAGGTTTCCTAAGGTCTCATATGGCATACACTTGCCTTGCTCATCATTGGGGAGAAGTTAATGGCTCTCCCTATATCTTCTATTTATAAAAAAAATCCTAATGATTTATAATACATCACCAGTCCTGATTAGAAAATAAGGAACTGGAAGGGTCTGGTTATCATATTTTGCTGTCTTTGGTTTTCAAATTGTTTGTTTTTGTTTCAGATAGGGTCTCACTACACAGTTCTGGATTTCATATAGTCCAGGCTGGCCTCGAACTCTTGATCCTCTCTTGCCATTCCCAAGTGGTGGGATTACCAGTTTATATCACCACACTGGTCAATCACATGTTGCTTGACCCTGGAAGACTTTTCTTTTAAGTGTGTGAGTGTGCGTGTGCATTCATGCTCTGTGCATGCAAGGAGGCCAGAGGACAGTTTTGTGGAGTCAGTTGATCTCAGGTCACCAAGCTTGCTTAGCATGCACCTTAGCCTTTGCCGAGCAGTCTCTCTGGCTTGGAGCTAACAGAACCAAATACTGCTTACCACAAAGCACCCTTTCACATCTACCCTATGGACTGGAGATTTCTTAAAGTCCCAAGGGATGTCTGAATAATCTGAATGGTTATAGTTAGGATCTCAGCATCTGGGTAAATCACCGCAAAACTCCCACATATAAATATGGTGATTTTAATAACAAATAACACATTTGGAGATTGGGATAAGTATGCTGGCAGAGGGAGCCACAGAAGATGTTAATTTGCATGTTCACAAAGGAGTGGAATCCAGCTGCAGCATTCATGCTTAACTCTGTGGGGCCACAGGACACATGGATAACCTCACCATGGGCATGCTCTACATTTAAAGCTTATTTTTAAACCCTCAAAATTTTGGCAAAAAAAAACTCAAATTCTACTGCTGGAAGAATGGATTTGATTGTTCTGTGAATCCTAAAACAGTGTGAATAGAAAAAAAGACCATGTAGATTTTGCAAATTAAATAAAAATGTCTAAATCAATTTGAAGCAAAGTTTCTCAAAATACTCACCTGGGGGCAGAACCCCCCACTGCCAAATCAGAAGAGATTTCCGCTTAGAAGACTTTGGGAATTTAAGGACTAGGTTCTAGCAAAGCTGTCTGATGCTTTCTGGTTTTCTAAGCTTGTTTTGGTATTTAAAGTAAATTCTGAAAATTGTGTTAGACTCAAAAGGGAAGATAAACCTAAGCTCACTGTGGTGATACATGTCTATAATCTGAACACTGGAAGGCTGAAGCAGGATTAAAGTTAATAGTGAGACTCGGTCTAAAAAAACCAAAATAGGGCTTGGTATGGTGGCACACACCACTGACCCCAGTTCTCAAACAGCAGAGGCAGAAAGATCTCGGTGAATTCAAGGCTAATCTGCTCTCTACATGAGACATTGCTTCAGAAAAGAAAATTACTAGCTGGAGAGATAGTTCAGTGGCCAAAGCACTGGCTGTACATGCAGAGGACCCAGGTTTGAGTCCCGTCACCTACATGATAGCTTACAACTGTCTATAATTTCACTTCCAGTGGAGTCAACACCCTTTTTTGACCTCTGTGGGGACCAGGCATATATGTGGTTCACAGACATGCATGAAGGCAAAATACTTTATTTATATACATATCATAACAATAAGCTAAACTTCTGAAATGATCTTATACGAATATCTGTCTTTGGATAGGGGTATTGGTAACAATGGCCATCATAATCATAACAGGCTCTGGTACTGGTTTGGACATTTTTGTTATCCTGGTAGGCTTGAATTCTGTTCCACTTCCCTTCCAACAAATACCATAACCAAAGGCAAATCAGGGGAGGGTTTGTTCTACACTTCCAGGTTACAGTCCATCACTGAAGAAAAATGCAGGAGCTCAATGCAGGAATGTGAAGCAGTAACCATGGAGGAACCCTGAATGCTAGCTCACTCCCTGGCTCTCTTGGGCTCATGCTCAACAGGTTTCCTTATACAACCCAGGGCGGTCTATTGAGAAAATGGCTCTGTGCACAGTGGGCTGGCTCCTCATCCATCTATTAAGAGAGTCAATGCCCATAAACCAACCTGAGAGAGATGATTACTCATTTGAGAGATTTTTCAGCTGGTTCTAAGATATTGATGGTTGATGCTAACAAGGCCAGTTTCTCCATCAACATGGATGGAGTCTGCTGAGAACTTATGACATAAATACTTGCTCAAATATTTCTCAGACAGGAAGGCTTCTAGTATGGGCACCAACTCAGTAGGAGAATTAAATAGGACATGGTAATAATATGCTGGCTTCTTTCAGTCTGGAAGGAAATAGTAACCAAACTGTCCTGCCGGAATGGAATGTGTCCTACTGAAATCTGTTTGTCACTCATTACCTTCTACTATGTAAGATGCCAGCCAAGCCCTTGTGTGAGCATGGGGGGAGGGGTGCTCCATGTATTAAATAATGACAAGAGAGCATGATTTCATGAGATGAGGGGAACTGTTTTATGAGGTGCATGCTTGAGAGCCTAGAGGATTGTAGTTCTGCCAGGGTCCTTGATTCATGGGTTAGTAATAAGTGCCAGAGGTGCCCTTATCAAAGGGACAACTTCCTCTGCCTCAGCCTTCAACAGCTAGACGGGGAAGTCAGGAGACCTCAGGTCCACTGAACAGGAGCAGCTACACCAACTCCACTCCTAATATCCTCACAACTATGTGCAGATCCAATGAGACGATGGGTCTGAGTCCTGTGTGTGTCCATCTGGAGTTTGTGGGTAAGGCTGTGTGTGTCCATTGTACTTGCCTCCCTGATCCTCCAACAAGCTTGCCTTTATTATTTGTTTGTTTTTGAGGTGGGGTATCACTACGTATCTCTAGCTGGCCAGAAACTCACTATGTAGAATAGGTTGGCGTCGAACTCCTAGAAATCTGCCTATCTCCGCCTTCTGAATGCTGGGATTAAAGGTGAGAGCCACCCATGCCCAGCTTTCGGCTTTACATTTTAACTTATTTGAATCCACAACACAATAGACTCTGTTCCAATCTGAGTTTTCTCTGAAGGCAGCTCAAGTCTCCTTAAACCAGGATGCTTAGGACGCACTGGAAGCTGAGATGCTGTGTCCACCTCCAGCACCCTCATGCTGACATATCCATGTCTGTTTTCTACCAGTGCAAGACTAAGCCACTGGTGGCTTTGCCACATCTGGAGGCCAGGTCCATGCTACCACTGGTAGCAATGAATAACACTGTGGCATAACACTGCTCTGTGTGCCATCCTATCTGAAGCCAACAGTGAGAAGAAACAGCAGATTTCCCCATACCACATCAAGGTCAAAGCTGTACTGCCTGGGGCAGAGGAAGGGGCATTGGCTTTTCCGCTGGTGGCTTCCATTTGGCCACACTCCTCCAGGGGATGCAAGTTCATTGGCCCATTTTAAAGAGACCCTTGGACCTGATGCTGTAACTGGAAATTTACCATATGGTCCTCCAGTCTTCTCATTTGCCCTGTATCCTGCCTGAAGCCCGTTTAGTCACCATACACCCTTCCCCTAAATGGAAGAGGATATGGTGTGATGCCTGGCATAGAAACTCAATCCTTGGCTCCCAGAAAAGAAATCTCCTAGAGCCTGTGATGGACCATAGCCAGCCAGCCACTCACTACCCATGGGAACCTGAGCCTGAACCAGTGATTGACTCTCTAGATCGGATTTCGAGTGTTCTAGGACACAAAGGTGTGTGCTGGGGACCTTGGCGAACTGCTATCGATGCCTGTCATGTGTCTCTGCTCCCACTTCTATCAGAATGCTAAGTTCATCTTTTGTGGGCAGCAATGATCTCTTTTTGTTACCACACTGTTCTGACGGAGCCTGCAGCCTCTGACTCCATTTCTTCTCCTTGGCTGTTGGATGTTGGCCCCTCCAAAGCTTTCTTCTAGCAAGAGTGAAGACTGCGATGCCCACCATGCTACCTTGCCTTTTCTCTTTTCTCATTCCCTGGGGATCTGCTAGTCTGGGCTTAGGACTTTCTGATGGCTCTTTCCCGATTTCTAGACTTAATCACCACCCTCACTAGATATTCCCAAATCTCAGCTGCTCCCACCATTTCCTCAGAAACCCTCATTCTTCTACGGCCTTCCCTCCACCCAGTGATGGCTCCTCCTTCCTTCTTGATGCTTCATTCCTGACTCTTCATCTTAAGTTTATCTTCCCAAAAGTCCCGTAGCTCTCTCTCCCTTCAAAACAGATCCATGATTTGGCTTTCTACATATCATTTCTACTTTACACGCCTGTTAAGTGAATGAACAGAAGAACGGAGGCATTTCCCTGAATCCTTACTGATGACTGGGACTCCACAATTAGCATGGTTGCTGTGAGTTCTTGGGGGGGGGGGGAGGAGTTGCATCTTCCACCTCTAGGGGGCGCCATTCACAATGTGGTCTGTGATCAGCAGCAATGTCTCTCAAAGCTCACTTCACAAGTCTGCAGAAACACGTGCAACACAACTTATGTATTTGGCTTCTTAGGGTGCGCCATGAGTGTGAACAAACATCTAGTGACTCAATAGATGTGGTTAGCAGAGCCTCAACTTTCACCAGAACCAGTATCCTGCCTTTCAGATTGCCACGCCTGCCCCGGGCTTGCCTCTGGCCAATTTTCTTCTCTACACTTCAGCTTTTCCCTCCTGGGCCTCTTCTCTCCTTTTCCAGGTTCTCTTATGCTATTCAAAACACCGAGCACTCTGTTAATAATGTGCAAACACTGCATCCCCATGCAGAGCCACTGGACACGTCCCCAGCTGCTTCCTAGACATTGCACAGAGGTGGGCACTGTGTCATACAAGGCTCTTCATGGATAAGGTACAAAAATGACCTTTTTCAAAACAAGGCCTGGGAGCCCTGGGCACCTTACCCAAAACTTCCCATCACCCACCTACAAGCTACAGTAGCCAAGTATTCCCTAGGGACTCTAGGTGGATGATTAGATACACCAGATGATCTTAAACAATGTTCTAAATGGTTATAACATCCATCCATCTTTTTTATGTACATGTGCAGCACTAACACTGGGGATTAGACAAGACCCAGCCATGTGCACTCTGGGCAAGCGCTCTACTACTGAACTACACATACTCCAAGATTAGACTCGGTGGTCTTCTCATCTATCTATCTATCTATCTATCTATCTATCTATCTATCTAGGGGGTGAGGAGACAGGGTCTCACTATGTAGACCATGCTGGGTTTGAATCTGCAGTAAAATCATCCCGCTTCTGATTCCTAAGTACTGGTATTACAAGCATGTATCACCATGCCCAGCCCCGGAATTAACATTTAAGATGGCAGGATAACTGATTATTAATAAACAGGAGGGAATGGGAAAAAAAAACAGAACTGAATTAACACCAACTTTGAATGTTAGCAGAGTGGGAAGAGCCTTGGCCAGAGGGCAATTTATCAGTTATTCACCGCTGACATCTTCTTGGGGATACTGGTGCACTGAGGTCTGTAGATGGGTGGGAGGCTCCAGTGTAATCTAAATGAGCAAAGTCAGGAAAAACATGCCCTTTCGTTTTAGACCTTTGAAATTGCAGACTGTGAGGAACATCTGACGTAAAACAGCCTCATCTAACAACAGAGAGGCAGAAATGAGGGGAGACTGAGGTCTGGAGTCCCGGAACGCGGGTGGGGTAGGAATAAGGGACTTCTTGAATGAGCCAGAGAGCGAAGTTTATACAGAGGAGAAATGGGGCCCACGGCCCATCGCAGGCCCTGAGCAGAGGTGGCTGCTAGCAGGTGGGAAATGCCCTCAGGATGGCACACTGAAGCAATCAACCACAAATACTTGCCTTCTCCTAAGATGGGGAGGGAGGGCCCAATAGGCTTCCATGACTAAGCCTCAGAGCAAAGGCTGAGGAGAGGTGCAGGCAAAGAATGGGCAATGTTTGCACATCCACGTCACTAAGGCTGTAATCAGGGCGGAGGAGAAGATTAGCTGATACAGCCTAGAGCACAATGTGGGATCACCCTTGTTGGTATTTGGGACATTCACAGATGAAGTGTGAATGTGTGTGCATGTGTGTGTTTTGCGTATATGTGTCTGAATGTGTACACCTATGAGGCTGGAGCAGGACACGTGATGTCTTCTCTATCAGTCTACTTTATGGCATGGAGAACTGGAAGCTACTGGGTAGGTTGGCTAGCCAGCCACTGAACTGTCAGAATTTACCTGGTAAATTCTGGTGCTGCAGGCACATGTGGTCATGCCTGGTTTTGAAGTGGGTGCTGGCAATTAGAACCCAGCCTCACACTTGGGTGTTTTTGCCCACTGAGCCATCACTCCAGCTTCAGAAAGGGTTGAATTCTTAAGTATGATGTGCCTACAAGTAGAAAAGGAGAGATCCCAGACTTCCTCTGATGTGGAGTCCATGTTGCTGGGCCCACCAGGTAGTAGGGATGCCCAGGAGAAGCCAGGGGCCCTCAGGTTTGCAGCCTCATGGTCTAAGGGAAGAAGGATGGGTTGTGAAGAATACCCATTGTCTTCATCTGAAAAGGCTCTTATAAAAGATGTTTTTGCAGAAGGAAGGGAGCAGGATCGTTCTGAAAGGAATATTCACTGAGCAACAAGAACAGACTATTCCTGGACCTGGAGTTATTCAGGTCCTAAGAAAAGTACAAATAACAGTGTCTTAACAGAATTTAGTTACAATACTAAAAATAAGTGGTGGCTACATTCAAATTATTATTAAAGTTTTAAACCAATAAACTAAAAATATACCTGGAGCCTAAATTATCTTACATGAATAAGGTCTGCATAACAACATATCCAGTTCTCTGGGCCAAAAAGTAGAAGCCCCCATTCCCATCTCCACCTCTTTCCTGTAACTTTCATCTGTAAGTGAACTTAGAGCCCTCCCTGGAGAAGGCTCTGGGGTGAAACAGAGCATTCTAAGAGTCAAGCCAGGCAAAAGTCATGTTCCAACTTTGCTTTCCTACACTGAGAAAAAGCCAAAAGTGCTGAGCTCCAAAGGAAGACAAGCCTTTTTAAAGGGTGACCTTGGGTGTGCCTTTCCCAATCAAGTTAAATGTCACCACTCTGAGAACTGGTGCGTTCTGATTTCCTGATTCTGCAGAATTCCAAAGCTAGCAGAACAAATTCAAACCCTCCAGCTTCCTTCCTTTCTCCATTTCCTTAAAAACAAAAACAAAAGACACAGATTTCACACAACCATTAAGAGCCAGCATGTCCCCAAAGTCTCACTGGCTTTTACTGTTACTGTGGTTTAGGAAGAAACATCTCTCCATCCCTTCCTCTCTCTCCATGTTTGCAGGATTCTCCTTTTCGGATGTTAACAGGCACTGAGCTGTGTCCCACAAGGCTTACTCTACAGTCACTATCTATTGAATATCACTGTCAGCTGTCATTGTCTGGGGATATTCCTCAGTCACCTTGCTCACGTCTCAGATGGCAACTGACCCTCAGCTTGGGCACTGCACCTTTTGGGATGATGAGTTCATGGTAAGAACCTAAATCCTCTGAAGCCTCTAAAATCTCTGGGAGAAAGGGGTTGTCAGGATGGGGTCCTCTTTTTTTGTGTAGTGTAAGAAAAGGAAGCTCCCAAGGCCATTCACATGGGTGGCTGCTGTGTACTTTAGATGATGCACCACATGTATACACAGCCAAATCTCCCTCCCTAGGAGGGGGTGGAAAGCTGGTTCAGCAGGCAAGTGTTAGTCCAGTTCTCTGGGCCAAGAATTAGGCAGAGTGATATCACAGGGCACTGGATGCCTTTCTCTGGCTTCTGTGTGCAGTGGACATGTATTCTCACTCCTGCAAGTAGTGGTTAGAGGGGGAAAGGGGAGATATTTATTCAAAGAAAAGATGGCTGAGCTGATAAAGTGCCCGCTACACAAACATGAAGACCTGGGTTTGGGTCCTTGGAACTCCCATAAAATAGGTGGGCTGGTGGCGCTTCTGTGACTGGGGAAGCACAGACAGGTGGTTCTTTGAAACTCACTTGTCAGTCATCATCGGGACCTGAGATCTGAGAGGCCAGAAACCCAGACAGGCTTGATCTGTGTCTCATCAACATCCCAGCCTACCATGGGGAAAAAGGTGTAGAAGAAACAGAACCACTCTACAGGGTCCTGGCAGGCATTGTTGAGACAGGCTGGCTGCACAGGGCTACTGAACTATCACACTTTTGATGGAGGGAGCTCATCACACACAAGCATGTTCACACATGCTTTGTGGTGCTACATATCCAACCCAGAGCCTCACATAATGCTAGGCAAGCACTACCATTGAGCTACCCAGCCTCCAGCACTGATAGACACTTAAAAACAGTTATCTGACTACTGTGCAAAAAGAAACAGAAAAGGCTGCTTTTGTTTGCTTTTCTGTTGCTGAGATAAAAACATTGATCAAAAGGAACTTCAAAGGAAAGGGGAGGTCACACCCCACCACTGAGGGAAGCCGAGGCTGGGACTGAAGCAGAGGCCATGGAGGCGCTGTTTGCTGGCTTGTTCCCGACTTGCTTAGTTTACGATCTTACGACTAAGACCACCTGGCCAGGCAGGGCACTGGCCACAGGCCTGGGCTCTCCCACATTGACCATTAATCGAGAATGTCTCACAGACAATTCCACAGGCCAGGCTGATGGAGATGGTTCTTAAACTGAAGTTACTTCTTCTCAAGTGACCTCAGTTTGTGTCAGGGTGACGTAAACAAACCAGCACAGAGTGGGCAGGAGCTGAGCTCACGAGGCCCTCTTTTAGGGGGTTGCGCACCCTATTTTTCTTTTTGGACTTATCTGTCGGTTCTCCACGTGGTGCATGTGAGCTCCAAATACTTGAGGACTGACCCATTCAGTCCCCACATTCTCTTTGCCCAGCTGCCATGAGGGCCTCATACCCTGATGTGGCCACAGACAAACAGGCAGCCTCCTCCTCCATCCCCACGGCACAGTACAGACAGTTTCTCTGTACACAAAGCGCTCCTGGTTCGTCCCCCAGGAAAGCGCCACAGTACCCCAATATTATTATGGAGGCAGTGGATTGGGCCTAGGTTCTTCTTTTACTCACTCTTGATTTCCTCACAGATCTTTCTAGAACATTGCTGGGTGGTAAAGATTTATCATGAATAAATTGAAATTTTCTTTACTAGGCACCTAAGCAACAAGAGAGTATTTAAGGGAGTGAGGTAACCACTGAGCTCCAGCCCCGTGTCGGGGGCACTGGAGAAGATGCTGAGTCTGACTCCCCACCCTGAGTGGCCAGAGTCAGTGACAAAATAGTCCACAGCCGAGCCGTGCTGCAGAGCTCTGCTCTGATCTCCTTCTGACCTTCTTCCTGTCTCAGTCCCTTTCTCTCCAACCCCTCACAGGACACAACGGGTGAGGGATGGGGGCAATTTGTGTGTTGCCTTTTCTCCACACTAGCTTAGGATGTGACTTGTGTCTGAGTCTAACCTCTCGCTTGCTGCCCCATGTTGGAACTCTCCTGGGAATAGAGCTGGGACCCCACTATTACTCAGAACCCAGATGAACTACAGGACTCTTCCCTCCTGCTGACCTGATTGGCAGAGAGCTGTCCAGGGCGGAAGCATCTCTCGTTTGGAATGCCATCACCTGCCCTGGCCTGCCTGCCTCATCTGCCCCTGTCGGCCCAAGCTCTTAGCTTTTTCGTCCTCACTTGGTCATCCCTGAGCTGGTAAATATGTGTCCCAGGTATGTGAGAAATCTGGGAACCTGTGTGCCCACCTTTGTCCTATGCCCCTGCCCCTCACCACCTTGTACAACCCTGTACCCCCATCTCTCCCTGTTCCTTCCATTTCCTTGTCTCAGAATTATCTTTAATTTTGTCCCATGCCCCCACTGTTTACACAGCTGCAGAATAAGGGGATGCAGCTTCTCTCCTTTGCAAGCCTGAGGTTAAATATACGTGTATTTCCGGCTCCCCACAACTCAGGCGGTGGGAATGCTATCCGGGGACCCAATCTCCTGTAAATAGACCGTGCGCTGCTAATGGCCCTTTATGGAGATGGAAAAGCATATTGAACCACTTACTGTGCATGACCCTATGGAGGAGGCTGGTGCACATTTTCCCGTAGCCTAAGGAAGGGGGCTGCTACTCCATACGTGAAGCCTCTGTGAAACAAGTGACAGGCGCAGAGAAAGCCACACTTCAGACCTCAGGGTCACCAAAGTTCCAGCCAGAAAGAACAATTAGAATGGAGACATTTGATTGAAGTAGCCTGGAGTCAAAGACATGGCTATATGTTGTGAGCACACAGAGAGAAATGAAAACCATGCAAGGTAAACTGTCCAGGGATCCCTGTCGTATCTGGGGTGCCTGCAAAGTATTCTAAACGACTATTTCTTGGACCATGCCCCAGGGCAGATAGATAGGAAAGCCAAGCAAGATAGTGCTAGGATCCTCTGAGATGACTGCCCTAAGGTCTCAAGGATGAGACACAACACAAGCTGATGCCAATGGGCTTTGGATCTGGCTACCTGGGTCACTGGAAATGTCCCCGAAGTCCTTCCTTTCTTTCTTGCCCTCATCACCCTATAATCCCTGGAAAGCCATGAGAGGTTCGGGCACCTGAGACTGAAAGCAGAACAGTCATATTCCTTATGCTGATTTTCTTCAAGGAGCTCAGCCTGGAATCTTTGTGGTGTTCACTCCCAACCTGGCCCAACAGCAAAACATCAGAGACGGTAGGTCCATGCAACCAATGAACCGTCTCTCCTTTCCCATTTATAGGGTCTAATTTATTCAACAGTGGTCTTGAACTCACTATGTAGCTGAGGGTAACCTTGAACTTTTGGACGTCCTGCCTCTACTTCCTGGGTGTGGGGACTCCAGAGTAGACCACCATAGCTGATCTGATGCCCGGATAGAACCCTATATGCTGGGTAAGAATCCTATCAGTTGAGCCATATCCTCAGCCCCAAACCTTTTATATTTAGGATATTACCTCACCTGTCTTATTCATGGGGTGGCCCTAGCAGAGAAGCCCAAATCTTTCAGTTACCTTTGTTTTGAAACATTCATTAAAAAATTCTGCGTTTTGCTGGGCAGGATTTAATAATGCCTGTAATGTTGACACTGGGGAGGCTGAGGCAGGAGGATTGCTAAATGACAAATGTCGGTCTTCTAGGGCTACATAGCAAGACACTGAGTTAAATAAAACAAACAGACAATTAGGATTTATATGAGTCCCTAGAGATGCACTGGCAAGGAACAACCAGGATCCTGGCCCAGGCCAGAGACCCCTCTACAGAAGACCCGGGAAGACCTGATTCTAAAATCAAGAATGTGTCCAGGGGCCCATGATAAACCCATGACGCAGATTAAAGAATGGAGTCAGGAAACCTCTGCTTGTCCGAGCAGGGTGCTACAAGGCAATGCAGGGCCACATGCTCACGCACAGGCATGGGACCTGCACTAATTACTCCCCTCAGGGTGGCAAAAGTCATCTTGCCCTGACCTATATAGTTGCTAGGCAGCCATGTTATGTTGATGTCATCTCCGAAGATTGCGTGACTAACATCTGGCCTGGTGAAGCACACCACAGGTATAAGGCCTAGCAGCCTGTTGGTCACTAAACAGAGGCAGCATTGCCATGGCCACATCACAAAGCCTATATTATCAGAATGGAATCCTCCTCCTTCCTGCAGTGAACCTTTGATGCCCAGAGGATGATGGTAACTAAAGCTGGCTTTGGGTTAATGTTGGTGTGTTATTTCCTCTTAGCATGTACCTGGGCTTAAACTCAAAGCAAACGAGAACAACTACGACAGCCACTTCCTCACCTCCTCTCTCCATCCAGCAGGCACCAGTGGTTAACAGTATGGTGGCAACAAGTGGGTCAAAGGTCAGCCCCTCAGCCAGGGCTGGTTTCCATGGAGATGAGTCCTATTCATGGAGCACACAGAGCCTCTTCACAGCCACTTACACACAATTGAGCTATTACGAGGAGCCCAGGAGAGCTGTGTCTGGAGCACAGTGCACTAGACAGGGCAGGGTTTAATGCAGCTGATTAAATGGTAGTCAGGGAATTACCCAGAGCAGGATTTAGGAATACCCTCCAGAAACAAGTTAAATCCCCAAGCCTCATCCCCATTCCACACCCCCCTCCCACAACTCTCTTGAATAGAGTCTCCACAACCGATGTCCCCTGTGTAGGACAATGCCAGTGTCTACACACTAGTGCTTACCTCAACTTTCTTCCCAAATGCCTGAGACTGAAGGGAAAAACCCAGTCTGAGGCACTTTTAGTTTCCTTATCCTGTTCTCTGTGCTGATTGTTTTTGAGATAAGAGTCTATTTGCATGCCTTTAATCCCAGGATTTGGTGAGGCAGAGACAGGAGGATCTCTGTTAGTTTTAGGTCAGCCTGGTCTACAGATGGAATTCCGGGACAGTCAGGACTATAACACAGAGAAACCTTGTCTCGAAAAGTTCGCCATAGTATTATTATTATTTAATCCAGAGAGATGCCAATTCAAGGCTGGGGAGATACCGGAGTTGATAGAGTACTTGCCTTAACATCATATGGATGAAACAAAATGGAACAGGGTTGCTATCCCAGAACTCAGAGGGAGAAGCAGGAGGACCAGAAGTTCAAGGTTACCTACGGCTACAGGGGAAGTTTGAGACCAGCCTAAGTCACATGAGATAGCCTCACGGAAGAAGATAGTGTTTCCTTTCTGTTGCTGTGATATCATATCCTAGAAAAGAGAAAGAATGAAAGAAGAAGAGAAAGAAGTGAGAAAATAAACAATTTAGGATGCTATGGGTACTATAGGTATTACTCTCATTGGTTAATCATAAAGCCGTTTGGCCAATAGCAAGGCAGGATAAAAGTAGGCGGGACAATCAAACTGAGGACTGGGATAAAGAAGGTGGAAGTCATGAGAGACTTGAGCCAGCTGCCCAAGAAGCAAGATGCCAGAGGACTGGTAAAGCCACAGGTCATGTGATGATACATAGATGAATAGAAATGGGTTCATTTAAAAGAGCTAGTTAATAATAAGCATGAGCTATTGGCTGAGTATTTTGTAATTAATATAAGCTTTTGTATGTTTCTTTGGGACAGAAAAACTCCACCTCTGTTTAGATGGGAGGAAAAGGATTTAAGCTGAATTGCTTATGATTCTAGAGTATAGTCCACCATTATGGAAAGATTGAGGCAGGAGCTTCAAACAGCTAGTCACATCATAGGCACAGGCAAGATCTGAGAGAAGCAAATGCATGCACTTGCTTGTGCCTTGGGAATGGTGCCATCCACCGTGGGCCAGCTTGTCTCACATCAGTTAATTAAGACAACCCCTCACAGATGTGCCCACAGGCCGACCCAATGTAGACAGTTCCTCACTGAGACTCTCGTCTCAGGGGATTCTGGGTTGTGTCAAGTTGACATTTAAGGTAGTGATCATCTACTTCAGGCATAAGATAAATTCTGTGGATGAAGGGTGTAGTTTGTCCAGGGAAGGGACAATTAGGTATTTCCTTGAGGTTCTTGGAATAATAATAATCAAAGGACGTGTTGCTATGTGGATTCTGCCAGGTTCTAGCAAAGGTCTCCAAGTCCAACAAGTAGGGGAAAAGCAAAATTACTAAGAAGATGAAATGCCTTGCTAAAAGACAATTCTCTTCTAAAAGCAAACATAAATGTGAAAACTAGAAACAGTCCGAATCTCTCTTAGTGACTGAGTGATGGATAAGCAAACATGACTTCATCCACACAATGGAATCCCCTACTAACTGATGAAGAACCACAGCTCTGGGCAGCCACATGGACAGATGTGACATTTTCCTGAGTGAAGAAAGCCAGGCTTCCAAGACTGCACAGATATAAACCCCTTAGATGTCATTCTGGGAAAGCCCAAATGATAGAGATAAAGACCAGATCAGTGGCTGCCAGAATTTAGGGCCAGCTACAGGAGGACTGATTATGAAAAGCATCACTAGGGAATACTTTGGGATGAATGGCATTGTTCTAAATCAGCAGTTCTTAGCCAGTGAATCACAACCCCTTTGGGGGTCAAATATCAGATATCTTGTACATCAGACTTTACATCACGATTCACAACAGTGGCCAAATCACAGTTATGAAGTAGCAATGAAACTGTTTTATGGTTGGGGGTCCTCACAACGTGAGGAACTGTATTAAAGGGTCTCAGCATTAGGAAGGTTGAGAACCACTATTCTAAATGCTGATACTATTGTATAACTTGAAGCTGGTTGTAGTGGTGTATGTTTTTAAATCCCATTTAGGATTAAATCATTTGGGCGGCAGAGGCAGATCTCTGTGAGCTCGAGGCCAGCTTGGTCTACATAGTGAAAACTCTATCTCAAAACAAAAACAAAAAACCCCAAACAGCTATTGTATAAATTTGTAAGACTCTAAAAGTGAATTTTGCACACACATTTTGTGTGTGTGCGTATGTGAGTACGCATGTGTACAGGGATGTGTACGCATATGTTTGCACATGGGTTGAGGCTGTGTCTAGCTTGTTTTGAAACAGGGTTTTCACTGGTCTAGAGCTCACCAAGGAGGCCAGGTACAGCCATCTACCCAGCATGGGGATTATAAGTGAGTGACACCATGCCTGGCTTAAAAATAAAACAAAAACCAAATTGGGCTCAGGGGATTGAACTCTGATTTCATGGCAAGCATTACTGACATTTCATATCTCCTCAGCCGCTGTGATTCATTTTTAAAATGCGTTGACTCAAGTTCCTCGGGCTGGGATAAAACAGACATCTGCACTGTGCCCCAAGTTACAGCTGCCACCCTGTGAGTGATGTGTACCACTTTTAACTCTGGGCTGCTCTCTCCAGCCAGGCAAAGGAAAAGGGGAATATTAAAAACGAAAATAATGAGGTGCTGATGTGTGCAAACATTCACTCTAATATCTGATAGGGTTGGGTAAGTGACATCAGGACCAGAGTTTTGAGGCTTTTTGCTAAGTAAGCTATAGGAAGATAGTCCTTAATGAGATCTAGAAAACAGCAGGAAGACTGGGTATTGGGAAGGCGTGGCAGGCAATGGCACCCTATACACAAGCCTGATATCTTGTGTTCAATCGCTGGGACCTACACGAAGGTAGAAGGGTAAAATCAATTCCAGTTACTCTCTGACGCCCACCCTGGTGCTGTGGTAAATACTTCTCTAACTTTGCACTATACACACACGCATACAACCATAATACATTTAAAAGGGGCCCAAGTGCTCTCAGACTTATCACAAGGAGACAGGCAGGGATGGCAATCTCATCAGGAGACTCGTGTCTCTGCCGTGAGTGTTCAGAAGACCATCGGATGCAAAGAAGTATACAATCAGTATTTGATGAGCAAAAAATACTCGAAGGCAGAAACTCGTAGAAAATTAGATTAAGGAAAAATGGAGAATAAATACATGGGAAGATTTATACAGACTGTTGATTTAGACTGTGTATCATGACTCGGTCCTGTAAGATTAAAAATAACAGCAGAGGCTGGAGACAAAGCTTAGGTTTGAACACCTGTCTGGATGCTGAGGCCCTGGGCTCCATACTCAGCCCTACACAACAAGCTCTGCTCTTAGTTTGCTTTCTATCGCCGTGATAAAAGACCATGACCAAAAGCAACCTGGAAAGGAAAAGGCTTATTTGTTTTACAGGTTATAGTCCATCCCTGAGGGAAGTCGGGGTAGGATCCCTTCATGAACCTGGAGGCAGGAAATGAAGCAGAGGCCATGGAGAAGCTCTGCTGGCCAGTTTGTTATTTGTGACTTGCTCAGCCTACTTTAAATAAACAAACAAACAAAAATAAATAAATAATGTGGGGCCACCTGCTTAGGGCTGGCAATGCCCATGGTGAAATGGGTGTCAATCACTAGTCAAGAAAATGCCCCACAGATTTGGCCAGTCTGGTGGAGTCATTTTCTCAACTGGGTTTTTCTTTTTTTCTTAGATAATTCTAGCTTGTGTCAAGTTGACAGAAAACCACCCAGCCCAGTGAGAAAAGACACTTGATTACCAGAGATCCACTATTGGAACACCCATGGTGGAAGGAACTGACCTCCACAACTTCTGATGGCCACGTTTGTATCAAGATGTGTGTGCACACGCTCGTGTGCAAAACACACATACTCGTGTGCAAAACACACACACATGATAGACAGATAGATAAGCATGTAAGAATAAGTAAATGAATAAATAACCTCCCCCAAAGATAGAAAGTAAATGGAGATAGGAATTAATGGGTAAATTCTCCAGGGTGCCTGCTGATGGAGGGAGGGGCTACTGACTACAGACTTTCCCATTCTGAGCTGGATGTGTTGGCACTCATCTTTAATCCCAGCACTCTGAAGGCAGAGACAGACAGGTAATTGTGAATTTGAGTTCAAAGTCAGCCAGGACTACATAGTGAGACATTGTCTTAGAGAGAGATGTTGAGGAAATTCATCAATGTGATGGCCATAACTGATGGCCAGAAGCTAGTCTAAGCACTTTACTAGCAATAACTCACTGAATCTGAACTGAAAACAAGTGAGTCTCAATTTACAGACAAGAAAACTGGGGTACAAGGAAACTCTCTGCCTAGCCCCACAGTAGGATGTGAACTTTTCTTGACTTCTACACTTCTCTGGAAAAATGAGATAAAGACATTAAGGTGAAGGTTAATAGAGGTAAACTGTAGTGAACGGTTCACCTCTGTTACAGGGTAGCGCAAGAGTGCATGGAAGCAGAGTATCACTGAATTGGCAGCAACATGCACGGCCAGAAGCATCAGGAGAGTTAATGCAACAATATGGGTGCCCCAACAGGGAGGCTGATGTTTTCCATGATGCTTGGGGATCACTCTGGTCTAGAACACATCGTCCTTGATAATTTGGAGTAGAATTAGGCTCCAGATACTCCAAACTGTGTCCAGAGGCCCTCTCTGAGGAGTGGGGGACTGTCACAAAGCCGAGGGGTAACTCAATATGCTCTGGGTTACCCTATCGCTGCAGGTGTTCAAACAGACACCAGACAACAAATTGCTGGACCAGATAACCCTGAGATTTCAGCTCAAGATTAATTACTCTCAGATGCAGACATCTGCTCTCAGGAAGGACAGGCTAGTGAGAAAGCCCAGTTCTAACTTAAAAAAGAAACACCAACAAGGTGCATAGAGACACAAAAGACACAGTTCGGAGGCTGGGTCACTCCATCCCTCACTGCATCCCCAGGAAAATGGATTTCCCTTGCAGGGTGTTCTTGCTGGCTGGTCCAGCAACCTCCCCAGTATGCAAGATTCCTGCAGATGTTTCAAAGATTCTCTCTTACCTCTCTGTAACAGTTCCGAGAACATTTATATGCGCCCCCCCCCCCCATGCTCCAAATACAGCATCAGTTCTGAGGGAACCAAAAGTCAAGGTATCTGCCCTAGTGCAGGCGGAGTATTTGGAAAGCTTTAGACATGTGTTTCTTCATGAAAAATGGAACAGCAAATTAAAAGGTGATATACAACTTCCCCTCAGGCTTTGCCCCCGACAATACTGTATGCAGAAGAGAAACAGACTCTTGAACCTACTAGTTTGTTTTTTTTGGGGGGGAGGGAATTATAATAAGTCTGGTTGTTCCTAGTAAAGGGTTGCCCACAAAAATAGTGCCATGGGGGGATCCGATTGTTGTCCTAGAAACAGACAGCTTCATCCAGTCCCTTGCAAAGAAATCTGGCCAGAGGAGAGGGCTTTAAAATGTCCCTAATTATACATTTGACGAGCCCAATATGGGAAGCTAGGGTAACCATTCTAAATTGTTTGACACAGGACTGGGGAGGCTCAGTGGGTAAAGTGCTGGCTGAGAGTAAGAGCTGAGTCTGAGTCCTCAGAAGCCATGTAAATTAGCTCAGGTCTGTAATCTCCTCAGGGCAGGATGGGGAGGGGGCGATAGCATCCCTGGAGCTCACTGGCCAGTTAGCCAGGACTTCTCCGCAGTAAACAAGAGACCTTGTCTCAAACAAGGGAGAAGGTGAGGAGGAAAGTTCTGGATGTCTTCTGACCTCTGCACATGCTATATGGACATGCTGTGTGTGTGTGTGTGTGTGTGTGTGTGTGTGTGTGTGTGTGAGAGAGAGAGAGAGAGAGAGAGAGAGAGAGAGAGAGAGAGAGAGAGAGAGGCGTGGTGAAGAAAGCACATAGAGGAGACACTTTATATATCCATGCAAAAACACCAGAAAAACTGAAGTTTCTAAAAAAGGGACCAGCTAGATGAATCATTTGGATACAGTGAAAGAATCAGGTCACCAAATGTGACTCAATGAGATGCCAGGGTTCATTCAAAAGGACGGAGAACCCATCATATAATCTGGGGAGAGCCAGTGGTGGGCAGCAGGATCATTAGGTGACATAAAAAAATCTCCAACTTCCCTCAAGTGAACATACATACTTTCATCTCTTTTTCTTCTAGTAGCTCAAGTAAGATCAGCAAATATTCCTTCTGCGATTTCTTCCTTCCCCGGGCTACTGGGGAAATGCCCAGGCTTTCATTCATTTGCAGCACTGAGCTACATATAAGTGCATATGCCCTTGTTTACATTTCTTCCTGCCTTCCTAGGTACTTTTTCTGTTCATTTAGTTTTTGAGAGAAGGTCTTGCTATGCAGTCCAGGCTGGTGACTGGAATTCACCAGAGCCAGGCTGGACTTGAACTCAAAACAGACTCTTGTTTGTTTCTCCAGTGTTTGGGATTACAGGTATGTCTTGGAAGAGGTATTCATGCACGCTTTACATACCCTCCTCAGTGTTCTTCCAATAAATAAAATAAATAAAATTTAAAATCTCAATTTCTTCCTCGTTAAAACGTTCATTTATTATTCTTGTTCTTAGTAGATGCACACAGAGTAGATGTCTGGGTCCTCTCCTTCTAACCTTTACTGGGTTCCCTGGATTCGGCTTATTTAGCTTCCATAGCAGGTGCTTAACCCACTGAGTCGACATGGCAGCCCAAGAAGAGCATTGTGGGATGGAGCCGGCCCACCTCCTCTGCTCTCCTCCACTCCTCTGACTAAATGCCTACCTTTGTGATACCTCAGGGACTCTTGGCCTGGCCCCTTCATTCTCTTTCAATGCCCCTCAATGAGTCTCCACCTGCGGATGGATTGACTCTTTGTTCTCACAGGACGATCCATCCCCACAGGCCTGCAGGCTGAGGACCTTATCATTTCTTTGTCTCAGTTCCTCAGACACAGTCAGATTGCCAGGAGCTGCTCAGTCACTATTTGTTGAATAAAAAACAAATACCAGAATACTACATACATACACACAAAGCGTTTGTAAATCACAATTCAAATATTTACTTAGAAACCTGTCTATAAAGAATGCAAAGTGGCACACACGTAAAATCCCAGAGCTGAGGAGGATCTGGAGTTGGAGACCAGCCTGGGCTATACATACCTCACAGCAAATCCCAACTCACAAAGGCCAGGAGATAAGTGGCTTATGACTACATGGCTGAAACAAAGACTAAGAGGTAAGCATTCACCACAGCAGACTTTATAGGATTAAAGGACTGTCTTCACTCTAGGGTGTGGTGGCACCTCCTTTTTTACTGTTATTCCAAGCTTCTTTTGGGAACAGAATTAGATAGTAAGGGTGAGGCCCTTCTTGGAAGACCCTTCTGTGGTGTAAGAGAGGCCCATAAACTGGGTTAGTTAGTGTAAAGGTGCTTACTGCCAGGTCTGACCACCTACCTTAGCTTGATCTTCAGAACATATGCAGTGCAAGGAGAGAACTGACTGACTTCTACAAACTGTCCTTTGCACCCCACGGCACATGTGTGTGTGCTCGGGACATGCGCGCGCGCGTGTGCGCGCGCGCGCGCGCACACACACACACACACACACACACACACATCCCTTTTCTTTAAGACACCCTACTACTAAGATTTCACCCTAGCATCCTGCAAGCATTCTGAAATTTGTGTGGATCAGGAAATTCCCAGTGGAGGCCAAGAGCAAAAGTGGTCTAGATGCAGACAAAAATTGGGTCAGATCAGCACTGGCCTGGGGCAGAAGCACTTGGTATGTTTCTGCATTGACATATCTCAAAGCCTCCTAGAGCTAACAACAGTTTCTCTAAGCAGAGAGGCAGCCACACATTGATGGGTAGAGGCCAGTATTTGTGGCAGAGGGGCTATCTGAACAAGGCCACATCCTTTCTAACCACTGCTAAGAAATGAGACCCTGGGTTCATTCTGTGTCCAGTGATGATGCTTAGACAAGGTTATCAAGAAAGTGGACAGAGTAGAGATGGCTCAGTGATACGCAGATCACTTACGGCTCAATTCATTTCCCAGCTCTGGCTTCTGTGGGCACCTGGACTTGCATGCACATGCTCACACAGACAGACCATGCAAATAATTAAAAACGACATCATTTTTTCCCTAAGTAGAGCATTATATATATAAAGAAAGGTTACATAGAAAGGGAATAGATGGTATCAGGGCACCAGTACTGTGGTCTAGACAAGGCATGCCCTGTAGGGTTAGAGGATAGCAATAGAGAATGAATGGGCCCTAGGACCAAAGGCTAGCAAGGGACAGAAGGGAAAAAGGACCCAGAGAATGGTAACTATAGGAGAGATTCTGTAGGTATTGGCTTCCCTCAAAATCTGCTAGGGACAGACAAAAAGAGGACAGCACAGACCATGGCTTAGATGCTCATCTTTAAGAGCTATTTCTTCGAGATGTCTTAGCCTGTTCTGTGCTGAGTGGGAAACAGAACTCAGGGAACACATACGAGCAGCAGAGTTGACCACCATTCCTGAAATGACCTTTGGCAGGTCTTTGTAGCAGACAAAGCTAGAAAAAAATTATTATTATATATACACAGACATATATAATGTGTTTATATACATCCTTTAGTCAAAACGAAGATTTTATTATCAGTTTCAAACTTTCCTTCCTCCCAACTTGAGAAATCCTTTTTAGTGACACCAATGTAATCACTTATTTACACCACTCAAAATGCAACAACAGCACAGAGTAACACTTAATGTCGTATTAACAATTCGACTCACAAAACACTTTAAGGGACTGAGGGCATCTCTTAATTCTTACTCTCTATCCCACTACGGATGTACAAACTACTGTGTTTGTACAACTAGATTTTGAATGAGTCACTGGCTTTCAGCCTGACCCAGTCCTTAGGAACCTTCAGCTGAGCTGTGGCATCCTACCTTCTCTTGGCTCACCCCACCCCAAAGCTGGATACACTCAAAACAGCACAGAGATCACCAGACACCTGACTCTGTGCTTTGCTTCTTGCAAAGCTAAACACACCCCACAGCAGTGTGAATTAGTGCTGCTCTCTGCAGGGAACCCAGAGCCGACCTCTACTTTACACAGGCAATCTCCAAGCTTGACATAATTCCCTCACAGGTGAGTGGCCAGAATCCATTCGAGCACTCCACAAACACTCTTTCTGTCTCTCTGACTCCCCAGTTCTGAAAACTGAATTATTGGCGTTGAGCATGCAGGCAACCATGTTACCACTGAGCTACATCCCCTGACCATCTTCCTCTATGAGATGGGGCTCCAATAAGTTGCCCAGGCTGGTCTTGAATTCATAATTTCCTTCTTTATGAGCCTCAAGTATCTGAGATTACAAAGGTGTACCACAATCATCTGCCAAAATTCTTTATAAAAATAACCCTTTAAGGACGGCATGAGCACATGTGTATGGTGTGTGTGCATGTGGAGGTCAGAGGTTTTCTTCCAAAGCTCTCTGCCTTACATACCAAGGTCTATCAGCTGAACCCAGAACTCACTGGTTCAGCTAGCCTAGGTCTCTAGCTTGTTCCCAGGATCCCTGGTCTATGCTGCGGCACTCACACAGCTTTTATGGAGGATCTGTATGATCTCTACTTCTCAGACCTGCACAGAAAGCCCTTCATCCACTGAGTCATTTTCCCTAGCCTCTTAGGAAGAAAAAGTCCTTCCTAGTTTAATTTTTTCCCCCTTGGTTTTCTTTTTTTTTTTTTTTTTAACTTTATTTATTTATTCATTTGCCTTGGTGTTTGCCTGGAACTGGAACTACAGACAGTTGTTAGCTGCCATGTGGGTGCTGGGAATCGAACCCGGGTCCTCTGGAAGAGCAGACGGTGCTCTTAACCGATGAGCCATCTCTCCAGCCCCACCCCCCTTGGTTTTCAAGACAGGGTTTTTCCTGTGTAACTGTCCTGAAACTTGCTCTGTAAACCAGGATGAACTTGAACTCAGAGATCTGCCCACCTCTGCCTCCCATGTGCTGGGATTAAAAAGTGTGCATCACCCAGCCATATATATTTATATAAACAAGACAGGGTCTCTCTATGTAGTTCTGGCTAGACTGGAACTCACTGTATAAACCAGGCTGACTTCGTAATCAAAGATTCATTTGTTCCTGCCTCCAGAGTGCTGGGAACACCATCACATGTGGTCCATAAATTTTTAAAAATGCAATTATTTTAAATGTTATTTTAAGGCTGGTGAATGATACAAGCTTGGTATTTCTGTAACCCCAGTACTGGTGAGGCAGAAACAGGAGGATCCCTGAGGCTTTATACCAGTCAGACACCTCACTTTGTCTTGAAGTGTGTGGATAGTGTTCCTGAAGATGAAACCTGAGTTTGTCCTCTGGGCTACACTTAGGCATGCAAGCAAGCACACATATCACCCCTCCACACACACACTTGTGCACACATGTTATTTTTAGTTATAAAACTAATGGGACAGCATCTTTATATAAAATTATATACACTTCAAATTGCAGAGCAGATAACTAGCCATTGCTACTATTATCTAGACTGAGACATTTCCCTGCCACCTAAAACTTCTTAGAGCTTTCTTCCCCTCCCCCTCCCTCCCTCTTTTATACGGTCCTCAGCTTTAGCCACCCTTTCCCCATATACTGCCCAGCCGTAATTACTGTCTCCAAGATACCATTTATCAGGTCTCCACTTGTTTCTATAATTACAAATGCATTACCCACAAACCGTGCATAGACTCCACCAGATTGTCTTTCTCAACTGTTTGCCCTGAACAATTCCAAATGTACAAGAAAGTTGTAGAACAGTGTGAACTCTGACCTTCAGCCATTCTCACCAAGAATAGCATGCACCCTAACTTCTTTTTCACCCCCTCTGTCTTGCCTAAATCAGCTGGAGATTCTGTCATTAATAAATACATCATCTTAAACAGCCAGCCTCCATCTTGTAAGCACATGGAATTCTCCTACAGGACTAATGGCCATTTTCATTCTCTTGGGAGTTTTGTTTTGAGGTGTGAATTGCACCTGGAATCCTGCACAAAATTCTAGCAAGCAATTCTACACACTATGCTGGGGTGGGGAGGGGGGATTTCTGAGGCATTTGTGAGCCACATCATATTTTATACATTCTTTAACACCTCTCTCCAACCAACATTAGACCCTCAGCATTCATCTCTGTCAATATGTGTAGACCTGGTTGATTCTGCTATATGACTGCATGTGTGTAGTTATTATATTGATGACAACAGTTTAAACTTTAGCAGGAAATGCAACAAAGGACACTTTTGTTCATGCCCTTTGTGTATAGGAGACTTGCTGGGAGTAAGATACGCGTGCATATTTACTAGATTATTTCAAAGTAATGAATTCTAATCGAAGAATCTTTTATTGGCCAACATCCTTGCAGACATCTATATCATTTCAAGCTTTAATTTTGTTATCCTGTTGTTTCCCTTTGCATTTGTATGGCCCCACTTCTTTTTTTTTTTTTTAATTTTATTTATTTGGAGCTGGTGAGATGGCTCAGAAGTTAAGAGCACTGTCTACTCTTGCAGAGGTCCTGAGTTCAATTCCCAGCAACCACATGGTGGCTCACAACCATCTATAATGACATCTGGTACTGTCTTCTGTATACTGTATACATAATAATTAAATAGATATTTTTAAAAAACTTTATGTATTTTATTTGCCTTGGTGTTTGCCTGGAACTGGGAACTGGAACTACAGACAGTTGTTAGCTGCCATGTGGGTTCTGGGAATAGAACCCGGGTCCTCTGGAAGAGCAGGCTGTGCTCCTAACCACTGAGCCATCTCTCCAGCCCCCCCATTTCTTTTTTATCTTTTATAATTTTAATGTTTTTATGTGTATGAGTATTTTTTCCACCTGTATGTCTGTGTACCACATATATGCCTGGCAACTAAGGGAGGCAGAAGAAGGTGTCAGATCCTCTGAAATTGTATACAGAAGTTATGAGCTGCCATGTAGATGCTAAGAAGTGAGCGTAGGTCTTTTGTAGGAGTAGCCTGTGTTCTTAATCGCTAAACCATCTCTTCAGCCGGGTGTTTCTTTTTCTTTTCTATGAACAGAAACTCTTGTTGGACATCTTATGCCACTGCCGAGAACCTCTTCCACAAGTGGCCCGTTGGCATGGTTACTTATGCTACTCTCTGTATGTGCAGGTGTTCATGTGATGTTTAATTCTGACCTGTCAGCCACTCCTCAAGTGATGGCAGGGACTTGCTTTCTAGTATCTCCCCTTACATTTTAAGCTCTGGAGGCCAGGGAATGGACCTTATCTTGTTCTACTTACACCCATGGAAGGTGTGCAGCAGCTGTTACCAGGACAGATGCACTCATGCACACCAAATGTGTGTACGTGTGTGGGGGGAAGCGCTAAGGTTGAGCTGATTAATACACAATACACATGTATTTCATGAGCAAAACAAGGCATGGACATGCCTGTGGGCTGGAATGCTTGTTCTTCGCTTATTTTGCTTTCTGAGGCACAATGGAGAGGATAGGAAGTGCCCTGAATTAACTCACTGCCGGCTAACGGGGATTTGTTTAGAATCCATCATTTCCGAAAACCCTAAGCACAGTGGGACATGGAGGTCCCCAGATGGCATGGGGGCTGTCAGATCTTCACGGACAATGGAAATGGGCAAATTGCATTTTGCACAGTCACATAACTTCCGGACAGAACTTGACTATTATTTCCACGGCAGTCAAGTCCTTTGGAGTGGTAGAGGGGCTGAGGAAGGTGTCTGGAGCAAGGCTACACTGGGCTGGGTGGACCAAGGTTAGCCAATTCTCTCAGCGCCCTCCTCTCATCTCTTTTAAATAAAATAAATCTGCATTCTCTTTCTGGGAGAAGGGCAGGTCTCCACTAACAACCCTGAGTGTAGAGGACTCTGTGCCCACAAAGCCAGGCTCCCCGAGGAAGCTGAACCCAGGCCAGCGCTAGTACAAGAAGAGAAAGGGATTGTCCCCTCTTGCACAGTTCAACATCTCATTCTCTTCGAGGCCTCAAAACCCTAATTTGACCACAAAAACCTGGCCTCTGGTGTTTCTGTTATGAGTATCGGATTCCTTCAGCTGAACTTGGCTGTTCACTGCCTGAACAAATTACATTAACAATACAGAGAAATGTATACAGGGCCTTAAAAACACTGCTGAACAGGGACCAAAACAAAGAGGACTGTATCCTAGCAACACCTCCCCCCCACCCCCCAAGCAAGGCTGTGGGCTCTGCCAGGGATTGTAAGCCATTGAGCGTCTCTCTTCTCTGCAAACAATTAGGGACAGAGAAGTCACAATTACAGATGGGATTTACAGCCAAAGGGGCAATCTATAAATCACAGAGCTCCCACCCCCAGCCATTCCCAGCCAGATAATCAGAGCCAGATGTTCACCACAGCTGCTTCAACGTGGGTACACTGTTGGCCAACCTGACCACACTCCTGCTCTGAGCCAAACAGTCCAGCCAAGTCAGAGGGGGCCTCTGCGCCCTGGAGCCTGCCCAACTGTAGGAAAGGTTGGGGCATGTGGCAACTGTTTGCTGGAGTAATCACGGAGGCACAGGCTCCCCTCTGGCGAGGACCTGTGGCTTGCAAGTTCCTGCAAACCAGGCACATCCAGTGATGGTGGTGACCATGGCAATCAGCAGCAGCCACATCCTTAGCATCTCTTGCTAAACGCTGAATGGAGCCTTTTAAGGCCCTTCAATTATCCATTCACCCAGTTTGGGGCTGAGGAGATGGGTCACTTGAGGAAGTGCTGCGCAAGCATGAGGACCTGAGTTTGGATCCTACCACTCACATAACAAGGCACGCTAGCGCACATGTGGAATTCCAGCACTAGGAAGAGGGAGAGGTTCACATCTAGAGCCAATCAGTGAGCTCCAGGTTTGGAGAGAGACCTTGTCTCAAAAGACAAAGGCAGAAATCCACTGAAGAAGACACCTGATGCCAACCTCTGGCACGCGTGCTCATGCACACACACACACACACACACACACACACACACACAGTGCACACATGTGCACCAATGAAAAATAAAAGTTACCTATCTAATTCATAGATGAAGAAAATTAATCTCAGAGATGCCAAGGACTTTTTGGAAAGTCTTAGTACTGTTAAGTGTCAGGAAAGCAACTTGCCTTTGTCACCCCAACAATCTCTCACTCAACAGTAGAAGAGTGAAGGAACAATGAGACCATAGAGAGAGGGACTTTGCAAATGTGTTTATGGACTGTCAAAACGAGAAGAGGCTTGCTATTGTTTTATTTCTCCGCAGATGACTGTGTTTTAGCACTTTGTTGCATTTAACTGTATAGTGTATGTGATATGCAATTTTAATATCCAGACTTAACCAAGTCAGAATTTTAGGACCTAGGGCCATAGAATTGCAAAATCCAAGTTTGGTAATGGTGCGGCCAGGGACTTTTGTTTATAGACCTTTTAAACACAGTTTTCTTCATTTTAATCTCCTGATAGGATGCATATAAATATTATATGTAAATGTATACACACATATACATATATGACCCCTTTTGAGGGATGAGGCTCAGTGGGTAAACACACTTGCCCTATGTGATAGTTTCAAAGAAAATGGCCCCCAAAGGGAGTGGTACTATTAGGAGGTGTGGCTTTGCTGGAGGAAGTGTGTCACTGTGGAGGTGGCCTTGAGGTCTCTTTTGCTCAAGTTTCCCTCAGTGTGACTGTTAGTTGACTTACTGTTGCCTCTGAGTCAAGAAGTTGACTCTCAGCTACTCTAGCACCGTGTCTGCCTGTGGGCCTCCATACATCTCGCCATGATCATAATGGATGGAACATCTGAAACTATAAGTGAGCCATCCGAGTAAATGTTTTCTTTATTAGAGTTGCCATGGCCATGGTGTCTCATGACAGCAATAAAAACCCTAACTAAGACACGACGTATGCTTGGCAAACTAAGTTCTGATCCTTAGAACCCATGTAAAAGCCTGGCACAGTATCACAGACATCTGGAATTCTAGTGGGCAGCTATAGAGAGATGATAGGTAGAAGGGTGTCTCCAGAGTCTTGTGGATGGGCTAGCTAGCCTGTAATGCAGTAACGAAGAGACTGTCTTTGGTTTTTGTTTTTTTTTTTTTTGAGACAGTTTATCTGTGTAACAGATCTGGCTGTCATGGAACCCTGCTTTATAAAACCAGACTGGCCTTGAACTCACAGACCTGCCTGCCTGCCTCTGAAAGTTGACTTCTGACTTCTACATGAACACCGATGCCCATATACATGAAGAACAGCCCCCCCACACACACCCATGAACTAAAGTACACCTGTTTTTGCAGCATTAGGACAGACCCCAGGGTCTCATGTATAAGCAAACACTCTCCCATATCCCCAGCTCTGTTTCTGTTCTTAGCTCACCGTGCAGCACAGGCTGGTCTTGAACTTTCGATCTTCCTGTGTCTGCCTCCTGAACAGTTAAAATTATGGGTTTTGCCCCCAGATATGGCTCAAATACACACATCTTAATTGTGTAGTTTAATCAATTTCTGTGCATATATAAACTAATGTTAACACCACCAGAACAAAATCCTACAGCAGTTAAGTGTGCTTGCTGCTCTCCCAGAGGACCTGAGTTCAGTTCCCAGAACCTATACATGGTGGATCACAATGATCTTTGACCCCAGCTCCAGGGACTCTGACCTCTTATGGTCCCTGCCTTGGCCATGGCTTGAACTCCATCCATAATTAAAAAGTAAGTTCTAAAAAAGATATAGATCATTCTAGAAGGTTCTTGTTTGTCTCACTACAGTCAACACACCTCTGCCTTCAAAGCAGCCATAGCTCTGACCTGATTAGCATCACCAGTTTTGCTTGCTTTCAAACATTTTTGTGTGTCCTGAATCTGTATCTTTCCCTTGGCTTTGGTTATGCTCAGGGTTAAACCAAGGCCCTCAGTTCCAAACCACCAATAATGAAAACCTGTGGTAACACAATTAGTCCTGCCTACCACCAGGTTTGTGAGAACACTGTACAACATCTGGGACTCCTCTTCATGAGACCCTGTCCTGGTGACTGAGACCACCCCTTGCCTTTGAGTGGTGGAGAGGCCCTCAGTCATTTGTCTTCAAGCAATGTCCGGTAATCGAATCTGGTAGTAACAAGCTATGTTTATCCCACGCACCACCCATCATCCTGACAGCCGCCATGTTTCACTGCTCAGGGAGTGCAGCGGGGCATGGAAGATGTGCTTGGGCACTTGGAGGGAGGAGAAGGATTAATGGGGCTGGAATGCCTGGGCTCCTCCTGTGACAAAACAGTTCAGGCTGCTGAGGCAAAGTACTCCTTGATTATCCCTCACATCTTTCATCACCCAGGGTCCTGAGGATCTAAGCCAGGGGTGAGGACAGAGGTGTGAGCATCTGCTCTCCATACACAGCTAGCCCCTTCTTTTGGAAATCCCGAGCAGAATCGCTATGCAAGATGTGTGTGGCAGGTTGGGATGAAGACTCCTTGCCTGGGGTGGCACAAAGAGATTCCAAGCAAACAAAACTCAATCTCGGGTGCTGGGAGAAGCAGGGCTCTCTTTTGCCTTCCCTCTAGGGCCCAGAGCACCCACCTTTTGCTCCTGGCACCACCCCAGCTTCACTTCCCAGAGTGGTTATTTTTAGCTGTACTTAGCACCCGTTTGTTGCCATGGCTGTTTAAAATTCTACAGCTGTTGGCATTGTATGACACAGGACACTTCCAAAGGATGTAATGCTCCCAGCCGGAAGTGGCAAAGCCTTAGGCTCCCAAACTCTCACTCAAGTATTTCCGGGTGACACATGAACACGGTAATCTTAAGTCCAAATAAAGCAGGGAGGCACAGGCTCCACTAAGGCTATTTGGGAGTACTACTTCTCCCTCAGAGAGACAGACAGCTGTCATTTGGGTGTAGAAAACAGTGCAAACAGTGATGAGGGCTACCAGAAGTTCAGAACTGAACATTAGCTTGTCCCAAAGCAGGGCAAGTGGCACATGCTGGCAATAACAGCACCCACAAGGCAAGAGCACCACTAAAAGCTCAATGAAGAAGCTCCAGGCTTAGTGAGATACAGCCTCAAAAACTACGGTGGAGTGCAATTGATTCAACCTCTGACCTTCACGTGTATGTGCAACACATTCATGCATGCACATGCACCATATCACAATGCACAAAAAGAGGTGTTTTAAACTACTGAGACAGAGTCATATTTAAACTTCTGAGACCGACTTGGGCAGCCCAGTGCATCCTTGAACATGCTATACAGTTGAAACTGGTCTCGAACCCCTGACCCTGCCTCCCTCCACCTCTCAAATGCTGAAACTAAAAGTGTGCACCATTATGCCCAGCTACACAGCATTTTCTGATATTGTACCATCACTGTTTCCATCCCAAGTCACATCTGAAAAAGGACTAACTAGGCCAGTGGGTGCAAGCCTTGCCTACTATGAGTGATAGACACTGTGCACTTGACCAGGTACAACCATGTGGCAGGCTGGAGGGTAGGATGGGGAGAGGGATCATCCAGTCTATAGCTTGGAGTTGTGACTTTAATATTTGTTATTATAGTCCTTGTTCCAAAATCACAACCTAAGAGGCCCAGTCCATTATGCTTTGTAGAATCCTGCCTGCAATCCAGACCTTCCTTGGGAAGACACTTGCTTTTCCCTGTCTCAAGCTAGCACTGTGCACAAAAGACACTCACCATCTACCTCATTTAATCATCTGAGGTCAAGAATGTTGCCCTAGCTTCAATGTAAACAAATAGGGAGTGTGAGATTAAGTCTTTTACATAAGATCACAAACTTTTTTTCTCCCTCTCGTGTACATGAGTGTGTATGCCTGTGTGTATTAGCATTTGTGAGTGTGTGGATACATGTGGAAGCTCACAGTTAAGGCTGGGAGTCTTCCTACATCAATCCCAACCTAAATCACTGAGGCACAGTCTTTCAGTTGAACCCAAGCTCCTTTTTTATTTATTTATTTATTTATTTATTTATTTATTTTTTTATTTTTTTATTTTATTTTTTTTTTTTTGCCTTGGTGTTTGCCTGGAACTGAAACTACAGACAGTTGTGAGCTGCCATGTGGGTGCTGGGAATCGAACCCGGGTCCTCTGGAAGAGCAGACGGTGCTCTTAACCGCTGAGCCATCTCTCCAGCCCCAACCCAAGCTCTTCTATATGACTGCTCTAGGTAACCAGCGTGTTCTGGGAACCCCCATTCCACCTTCTCAGTGCTGGAATTATAGCAGGCCACCACACTCATCCAGCACTTACTCAGGTTCTGTGGATTCAAACGCTGCTCCTGATGCTTGTGTAGTGAGAACATTAACCACTGGAGGCTGGATCGATAGCTCAGTGGTTAAGAGCACTGGCTGTTCTTCAGAGGACCTGGGTTTAATTCCCAGCACCCACATGGCAGCTAACAACTGTCAGTAACTTCAGCTCCAGGGATCCAATGCATACGTGTAGGAAAAACACCAATTCATATAAAATAAAAATAAATAAATAAGGCATACTCAAAAAGACTATTTTTAAAAAGTACTGCTGAATCAGCATTGGCTTATGAAGATTATAGGTCAGGCCCTTTTGGGTCCTCCTTATCTCCATGATTTTAAATATAGAGATGCAAAATGGCCATATATTTCTACTAGGAAATACTTGTATTTCAACAGTGTACACTTGTATTTCCAACAGTCAACGGTGTCATCATTAATGTCCTGTGGGACCTGCTAAATTAGACTCCCTCAAATGGGAGAGTTCCTGCTATCATCTGGAAATGCAGTGGCTGCAGCCATAGATGGAGTGTGCCAGAGTGTCTGTTCCAGTGGGCCCTTTTGCTATACCTTCTGTTCCTTGAAACAGGCTCAGGAATCTGCATCTCAACAAATACCTGTCATTATTAATGCAGGCTTAGTAGGCCACTCTCCTTTACTGTGCCTGTGCCGGTGGCATTTCATTTGGCTGGAAGGCATTTCATTTCTCTGAATGCTGCTGAGCATCCTCTCTGTTCCTCATCCCTCCATCTGAATCAAAGAGTCTGCACAGCACATTGAGAGCCCAATCAATGCTTCCCAGGATTGTAAGCCACAGAAGCTGCTTACCAGCAAAAGTCTCACATCACCCTGTGTGAGAAGAGCTGAAGAACATATACCCATATGTCATCAAAGAAGGTCAGTCGCCCCCAACATGGCTGGGCTTATTGCAAAGAAATATAAAGTGGGTGATGGTTAGCTCTAGTTGTCTACTTGGCACATCTAGAATTACCCGAAAAGCGTCTTAATGAGGGATTGTCCCCCAGGGCTGGCTGAAAACATACCTTTGGGGAACTGTTAATATGGGAGGTCCCAGCCCACTGTGGGCAGCACCATTCTCTAGCTAAGAAATCTTAAACACAAAGTGAGAAAGCTAAGCTGAAAAGCAAGCCAATGAGCATGTATGCAGTCATCTCTCCCTGTTCTTGACTGGGGGTGGGATGTGATTATGTATTTTTTATGCGTGTGTGTATGTGTGTGTGTGTGTGTGTGTGTGTGTGTGTACACCTACATGTATTTATGTACCACATGTGTGCAGCAGCCCAGAAGAGGATGTCGGATCCCCTGGAACTGGATTTACAGGCAATTGTGAGCCACCTGATGTGGGCGCTGGCAACTGAACCCGGCTCCTGGACAGCAGCAGTGAGTGTTGTTAATCACTGAGTTAGCATTTCGGTCCCATGATTATGCATTTTCAAGTTCCTGTCACCTTCCTTTCCTATAAGGGACCATAACCTGGTACTGTAAACTGAAACAAACTCTTTCTTCCTTTAGCTGCTTTCTGTAGGAATATTTTGTCACACCAACAGAAATGAAACCAGGACAGATGTTATCTGGGCTTCCCAGCTGTTGCCATCTTATGTGGAGATGTCAGTAACCCTTTCTTTAGGCTTCTTGCCTGAGGACTCACTGTGTTATTTACTCTAACACACAACCAGAGATCACTCTAGCTGGTTCTGAGGTCCTTCCGGGTGTTCAGAAATGGCTTGCTTGCTTCCTATTAACCTGGATGTGTGGTGTTTATCTGTCCCACGTGGACAAAACTCAGAACCAGACCACCCCATTTTAATGTGGCGCCTTTCAGATTAAGAGGTATATGTAACCCTGTAATCCAATGGTCCTGTAAAATTCTTTAGCCGTTGGAGAAGACACACAAATGGAGTTGAACCTGCCAAGCCTAGCATATTTTAAAAAGCAATCTTGTTCTTATTAAATTCATATTGACTCTTGAGGGGAGAGAGGGGGAAAAATCACATTTTTTATGATTCATCACTTCCTCAAGATAATAAAACATGATCTGAAGATATAAAAAATATGTGGCTTGCAAACATCTTTTCTCCCTCTTGAGTAGCTAGCCCCTTCCATAGCGAAGCAGTTCCCACCAGCCCACAGAACCTTGGGTTCTGTTTTAGCTTTGTGGCAATAACCAAAACTGCATTATGTGACAGCGTGAGCTCACAACCAGAAATAGCCTGGAGTCATGGAATGGGAAGGATCCAGTGCCTCTAAGGCTGTCTCCTGTGTCCTTGGGGAATCTGCTCAAACATAGCCTTCTCCTTGGGGCCTTCCTGACACCCCGACTTCTGCTCTCTTTCCAAGTCCTCATCAGTTCCTAATACTCTCCACAACCAGATGACAAATGATTGACAGGGTGGCCAGCAGTAGAAATGTCAGGGTACTACTCAGTGAAAGCCCCAGTCCGTCTGTCCATCTGTAGCTACCACCTATATTGTCCTGCCTTGAGTGCACATGATAATGGAAAAAGTAGATAAAGTGAACATCGAAATGTAAAACTTGCATCCCAAAAGACAAAAAGAAGTTTTTTCAAAAAGCAAAGCCCTAGATAGGAAGGAATATTTGTAAATCATATATTTAATAAAGAGCTAGTCTTCAGAATTCATAAAACCTCTTCTGGAGCTGTGAAATGGTGCAGAGCATCAGCTGGTTCTCAACCTGTGGGTTAAAACCCCTTTGGGAGGGGGGTGAGGGATGTCAAGTGAACCTTTCACAAGGGTTGCCTAAGACAATCAGAAAATACAGATGTTTACATAACAATTTATAACAGTACCAAAATTACAATGATGAAGTAGCAATGAAAATAATTTTATGGTTGGAGGGTCACTATAACCTGAGGAACTGTACTAAAGGGTTGCAGCATTAAGAAGGTTGGGAACAGTGGTAGGTAAAGGAGCCTCCCATCAAATCTGATAACCTGAGTGAGATTTCCAGAATCATGTGGTGGAAAGTGAGAAATGAATTCTGCAAGCTGTCCTCTGTCTAATACAAGTGCATTGTTGCGTGCACACACTCACACACACACACAGAATCATAAAATAATCAAGAGGACAGACTGCAGTGCCCTCATATACTCCGGAGGCTGTGTGAAATGGTGTGCCTGGGATGAGGCATTGGCTCTCAGCAAAGAACTAGCTCTGTAAGCATGCAGATCCAATTCCACCCCCAGGACCCATGTGAAAAATCAGGTGTAGCAGCTTATGCTTGTTGTAATCTCAGTGGAAAGAAGGCAGAGAAAGGCAGATCTCTGGGGCTCAAGGGCTATCTTGTTTGGCTGAACTGGAAGGTCTCAGGTAAAATGTAGATCAAGCTGGGCTTGAACTCATGGATCACAGAGCTCTGCTTGCCCCTGCCTACCAACTGCTAGGATTAAAGGCTTGCACCATCATGTCCAGTGAAACTCTGTCTTAATCTATAAGATGAATGGTTCCTGAGGAATGACATCTAAGGTTGACCTCTGGCCTCCACGTGAACAGGCAGGCACACAGGAATAGCCACACACACACACACACACACACACACACACACACACACACACACACACGAACACACAATGAGAAGACAGGTTAGGAATGGGGGAATAGAGCAGTTAAATGAAAAATGACTAAGACACATGATAGTCCTACCTCTAGGTATGCACTCAAGATACCTGAAACCATGTACCTCTCCCCTACACACAAAACTTGTCTACGTATGCACATGGCAGTATTGTTCATAATAGCCCTGAAGTGGACATAAGACAAATATCTATGACTGATGAATCCCAATGGAATATTACCCAGGCACAAGGAGGGATATGGGCTGTTTCACACTCCAGTATAAACCTTTAGAGCATTGCGCTAAGTGAAAGAAGCCAGTGGCAAAAGAACACACGGTGAATTATCCAGTTTATATAAAAGTCCAGGGCAACTCCACAGAGACTAGGTTACTGGTCACAGGGGTTGGAGGGAGGAACTAAAGAAGAAAGACCGTTAATGAATACAGGTTTCTTTGAGGCATAATGGATTTGGTCTGGAATTTGATGGTGGTGATGGCCACGAAACTCTGTGAACACTAAAACTGCTGCATTGTAGACTTAATATAAAGCTGGATTTTATGCCATGTGAGTCAAAGAAACCAGTACGGCACAATTTTTAAATCCTTTAAGTAAATAAAAAGAAAAAAAATATGTTGCATAATATTCCTGAAAATGAGGCTCAGTCTTCAAATTCAATGGTCTCACCTTGGCTGCCCAGTAAGATCACTTGGGGAGTTTTTAAAAACACAGATGCTCGGCTCTCCTTCCAAGAACTGAAGATCCAATAGGTCTGGGTTGATGCTAGTGTGTAGCTGGCTGGGATGGAGAGCTGAGGCCCTAGAACTTGAGCTGTTGATAAGTCCCTGAGTTTGGTTTCAATGTGTTATTTTATCCATCCTCATAAACACGAAGCAAACAAAATGTAAATATTTCCCTGTTCCTGGCTGTTAGAACTCAAAGAGAAGATTTTATTGTTTCATCTACATTTAAAAAAGAAATCAGTAAAAGACTATTTTATAGACCAAGACTTTGGGAGAGAAAAGGTTCAAGGGCACGGTGAGGTCACTGTCATAGGGTTATCACTGCTACAATGAAAGAGCATGACCAAAAACATAAGGAGAATATGTTTACTTGGCTTACACTTCCGCATCATGGCACATCACTGCAGAAAGTCTGGACAGGAACTCAAAACGCAGAGCAGAAATCTGGAGGCTGATGCAGAGGCCATGCAAGGTCTACCACCTTGCTCCTCATGGTTTGCTCCACCTGCTTCCCACCCCCCTCCCCCCAGGGTTTCTCTATTTAGCCCTAGCTATCCTGAAACTTGCTTTGTAGACCAGGCTGGCTTCAAATTTAGAGACTACTGCCCCTGCATTGCTGAATGCTGGGGTTAAAGGCATTCACCACTATGCCAGGCCTGCTTTCTAATAGAACCCAGGACCAGCCCCACCTCATCAATTGCTAATTAAGAAAATGCTCAACAAGCTTGCCTAGAGCACAATTTTAAGCAATAATTTATTTAAATGTATGTACGTTGGCATAAAGGTGTCAAATCTCCTAGAACTGGAGTTACAAACAGTTGTGAACTGCTACTTGGGTACTAGGAATTGAACCCGGGTCTTCTGTAAGAGCAGCTAGTGCTCTATAACCACTGAGCCATCTCCCTATAGCACAATCTTATGGAGGGGTTTTCTCAACTGAGGTTTCTTTCTCTCAGATGGCTCTAGCATGTGCCAAGTGGACATAAAACTCGCCAGCACAGTTACTATCCTAAGTTGAGGCAGGGGATCATCCTTTGGAACTTAATATAACTCGAGGAAACTCTCTCCATACAAGTGGTAAAAGCAATAGCCTGGAACTCAGAGCACTGAGTAGTGCCTTAGACTCTAGGAAGATTCAAACTCAAGTCTCACCATGTAGCCCTAACTATATGCTATACAGACCAGCTTGGTCTTGATCTCACAGAGAACTGCTTGCCTCTGACTGAGCAAAAATGCAATCTGTTTTCAGGAAAACAACTTGCTATCTTTCATTTGAGACAGGGTCTCATATAGTTCAGTCTGGCTTTGAACTCATGATGGTTCTGTTTACACACTCTAAACGCTGGGATTATAGGCATGTGCCACCAGGGCAGGCAGGAGATCTCTTCTTGGGGAAGATGAGGTTTGTACCCCTTCCACATCTCAGACAAGTCACTGCCTTCCCAGCGCTCACTCATATGGACCTTGCCCATCTCATCTCCATTATTTTCCCATACACTGGTAAGATCCACGTCAGGTCTTCATTAGGCTCCCCATTTATTCTGGAGCCCCAAAGCTGTTTCCAATTGGCAGAGTCAGGCTAAAGTGGGCTGTTCATTAGTATGTTGGTGGGAAGCTGACTCGGCTCTAACCCAACCCCAGCCTGTGGGAAATTCATCCCCAATCAAGAAGGCTCTCTAGGTCCCTTAGACTGGGAATGAAGGAGCCACCACCATCTCCCTTGGGCTTCGGCTCTGCATTCCTGGCCCAGCTTCATGGCTCAAGAACCCTATAGAGCAGAGTCTAACTTTGTTGGGTAATCACTGATTTTTCTAGACTCCCTGGCTCCTCCATTCCTCTTTCTCACTTACTCAGCTGCTTCAGAGGTAGAATTTTAATCTGAGTTTCTTCACAACGTTGCCTTTCATGAAAAGCTAATAAAACCCTAAACAGGAAATTCAGGAGTAGTAGCAATGTCACGCAACTATAACAGAAAGCTATTGGTCAATTGGACTTATTTTTCAAGCTTGTACACCCCGCCTCCCCCATGAGGGCTTCAGCCCCTCACCCACATTAGCAGCAATAAAGAAGGTTTTTGTCTCTCCATGCAAGACCATGACTCCCAACCTTTTTAGGGGTGCCTGCAGGCAGTCCACACACAGCTCAGGACCAAAGCGTTCATCTGCCTTTGCTTCTCCACAATCTCCATGCTTGATGAGCTTGGCATGGCCCCCAGCTCTGCACCCTAAGAACCAGGGTGATCCTGGTTCCTAGGCAAGCTGTCCTAGAATCTGCTAACATATGTGTTACCTGGCCAGGCAGGTAGGGGTCTCTGCACACTCAGAAGGCTATTCAAATTCTCAGCCGAGAAAATATTTTTGTTGGAAGCAAAAATCTCACAAAAATCCCTAACATTTAAAAAAAAATCAGATTTATTAAAGAGAAGAGCAAAGGCATTCCACTCTATCTCAAGAAGGTTTCCATGTAGCCATATCACCTAGGAATTTATTCTAGAATTTTGTTTTGATTTCAGAGAGCTAAAAAGAAAAATCTTAGTTTCCAGAAAAATGGTAAATATGAACAGACAGACTAGTTTTTTATCTGACAGTGATATTTGGTAACCTTTTTTCTTATTACTGTCCTCCAAGAAGCATTCATAAACATTTCACATATTTTGTGTTCCACCCCTAAAAGCATACTAGCACAGACAGATTGCCTATGTTTGGGTACAATGGTCCTTTGGAGGCCACATGTCATTGTCAGAGCTAGACAGCATCTACCCCCTTCAAATTGAGTATTAATTAGTTTAATGGGTTCAGGCCTTGAAAAGGTAGCAGAACATTTTGTCTCAAGTTAGAACCTTTAAAACTGTAACATAGAGGGTCTGGAGACAAAGCTCAGTTGGCGGAACAATTGCCAAGCAAGCATCGAGCCCTTGGGCTCAAATCTCCAGCATTACAGAAACTGCTGTCTTTGGTTTCTGTGAAGAGACACCATGACTATGGCAACATTTAATTGAGGCGGTGGCTTACGGTTTCAGAGGTTTGGTCCATTATCATTATGATAGGGATCGTGGTGCTCAGACAGACATGGTGCAGAAGTAGCTGAGTCCTACATCTTTCAGGCAACAGGAAGTGATCTGAGATGAAGGTATGAGACCTCAAAAGCTCACCCCCAACAGTGACACACTTCCTCCAACAAGGCTACACCTCCTAACAGCACCACTTGTTTGGGGGCCATTTCCTTTCAAACCACCACAATCAAACATATTGATATCTGTCTGTAATCCCAGCTCTCAGAAAGTAAAGGCAGGAGAATCTGAAGTTCAAGATCACCTTTGTATACAAAGCAATCTGGAAGCCAGCCTTGGGTACAGGGGATCCACCTGGCATTGTTTTAAACATTTTAGCTATTTTTTACTTGTATAAATCTCCCAATCTCATTGTTCACATACTCCCCTGCCCGCCCCTCTCTTGGTGGGGTGAACCCAGGGCCTCAAACAAACTAGGTGATTTTTTTCTGCCCTGAGCTACATCACCATCCCCATAGTCATTATTTAGCTCTTGATAAAAATGCTGCAGGTGGGACTAGATGGCAGGCCCAAAGTCACCTAGGAGCCATGCAGCTAAGTTGGGGATCTGCCCGAGGCCCCACCGCCTTCCCACATGACTTAAAAACAGCTCCTGTTTCCTTATTGTGAGCATTAAAAATGTGAAAATGTACCCAAGGCTGAACTCTGACACCCTGAGCCAAGCCCAGCAAAGGCACACATAAGCATCTGGCTGACACTGAGGGGCCCTGTGTGCCTGAATATCTAACAGCCGGTGCACAGCTACAACCCCCTAACCAATGCCACATTTATAAGCTATTCCACTAGAGACAGAGTGGCGGGCAGGGACTCACTATGTGCGCCTCCTTGGCAGTGCCGGTTTGAGCACCGGTGGTCTCTGGAATGCTGACATCTCATGAATACTTCATCGTGTGGGTTTTATTTTTGTTCCCCATTTGTAAATGTCAAGAATAGGATTTTAAAAAATAATCCATTCCAGTGTTCAAGAATTCTCCCTTGAGCACCAGACCCACAGCAGTGCAGCTGAGGCACCGGAGGGCAGCTCAGAACTGGTGAGCATCTCCCTGACAGAGCTTACAACAGTTAGGCTGGTGCCAGCTGTTACCCCTCCTTTCTCAGCTTTTTGGTCCATGTCCGCATCTCCACCCACCAAATACCCAAGCCAGGCACCATACCTATCCATGCCAGGCCCCAGGGAGCACCAGCTTGCAAGCTCCCTGGCTGACTCTGCTGCCTTCTCAGATGTTCATCCCTGGCTTTCTCCTCTGAGCAGAAGTGCATGTTCATGCCTGCTTTCTTCTCATTCATTCTCCTCTTATTTAGAGAACTTTCTAGAACTAGCAGCTGAGGAATCAAAACCAGCAGCAGCATCTCACACTGAAGGAGGTGAGTGGAAGCTCCAAGTGAGGAGAGAGGAAACGGTACCATAGGCCAAGCAAGACCCAGAGGACAGGCCTCGGGGTTGGGGAGCCTGGATGGCCATGCAGGAAACATGTCTCCCTGACAGGATGGCCACAGTAGAGGCGTGAATTAAGGCTCCATTCCTTCTTTAATGTCAAGAGATGTCACCCTTCACAGGTGGCAGAGGTTACAAATACAACTGTCCTAGAGGAACCTAGACCTTGATTATACATTTGAGGTCTTCTGAAAGGCCTTACCAAGTCTTAATCCATGGGATCTATCACCAAACTGGCCTGTGAGCACTGTGTGTCAGAAAGCCTGATTTACCTCAAATGCCTGGAATATTCCATTTGCTCCCATTAGCGGGGCTTCCCTTCCCTCCCTCCTACCTGGCTTTTTAAAGGGGGGGGGCACACTCATGTTCTCAATCAAAAGAATCTCTTTGCTCTTCAGCCATCAGCACAGATGACTTTGGTGAGGAGGTGATAAAATCTGTGCAGTGGTCAAATTCAAAGAGACAGAAATTGAAGCATGGCTGTTAGCAAGAGGAATAGTGGGTGTTACTCAGTGGGTACAGAGTTGCGGCTGGGGCCTTGAATAGGGCTCCAGGGAGCCTGTGGTAGAACATCTTAAGTGCACCCAATGTCACTGGACTACAGTTAAAGGTGGCCCAGTGTCACTGGACTACAATTCAAGGTGGCTAAGGTGGAGAATTTTATGGTTCAGGAATTAACAGCATTTGCTGCTATCTGACATGACCCAGGTTCAGTTCCCAGCAGCCAATGAGTGTTAACAATAGTCTGTATGTAACTCCAGTCCTAGGGGATCCACACCCTCTTCTAGCCTCCACGGGTACTACATGCATGTGGTGTTCAGACATGCAGACAAAATGCAGGTAACACACAACGTTAAAATAAATTTTAAGATGTTTACAGTACCAGTACCATGTACAATGAATATATGCAAACAAAATTTAAATCATCATAATAAATTTTATAAAAGCAAACAAAAGGGCTGACAATGTCCCCCAGTTGATAGTGTTTGCCGAGCACACACAGGACCTTGAGTTCTATCCCCAGTATTGTGCAGACTGAGAATGGTAGCATACCTTATAATCCCAGCACACAGGAGGGTAGAGGCAGCAGGATCTGAAGGTCAAAGGTCAGACTGGGAAAGACTGGGCTTTTTGTGAGGGTCTGTTGGGCACAGGAGAGAAGGAAGTAGCTTTTGCTGATATCTGAAGCTAGCCGCATGGGAAAGCTCTGGTGTCAATCAAGAGACCCCATCTCAATGAGTCACGGGAAAACAAATCAAGAAAGACTCCCCAAACTGGCAGCGGTAGCGCATGCATTTAATTCCAGCACTTGGAAGGCAGAGGTAGGCCGATTCTCTGTGAGTTCGGAGCCAGCCTGGTCTACGGGAGTTCCAGGACAACCAAAGAAGGCTACACAAAGATACACTGTATCGAAAAAACCAAACCAATGAAGCTGAAGGTCTAAACAGATGCTCAGGTTAACCTGCTTGCTGATTTTGCAGGTCAAAGCCCAGGATTACTTTTTACTGATAGAACAATTTTAAATAAATTATTCTGTACTTTTAAAGTTTTAAAGATGGAAATATGCACAAAGTTCCAGACAAAAATGATTGTTAAGACAAGTGGTTTTGTAACAAGGGCCCTAGGAATGAGGATCCTTGAAAGAAACAACCCTGGCTCTGTCCCTCTGAAGAAAGACTATTGCCCAGTTCCTGTAATGGGCTCACAACCAAATCTGTGTGTACGTATATACACACATACTCATATAGACTGACATACAGACAGACATACAGATAAACCTATTCTGGCCTTTGGTTCATTTTTCTATAGTTTGCAATATTTCTATAATCAGAGCTCAGATAAGTCAAGAATCTCCAATGTTAACTAAAACCTTAAATTCTATCCCCCTCTCATTTTCTATAAAATGGAAAAGAAAATGTGCAGTGAGGTATGGTATACTGTATGGTATACAGTATAGTATACTGAAATCCCAGTGTTTCTGTCCAGCTTGGGCTACATGGTAAAATCCTGCCATTTATGTATGTATGTATGTATGTATGTATGTATGTACTTTATGGGGAGTGAGAAAAGGCATTGGTAACACATACTGGTAATTCTAGTGCTTGGGAGGATCAGGGAGATTTTTTTTTAAAAAAATTCCAGTTTGAGCCACAAGAAATAAATAAAGGCAGACATGGTGAAAACATGAAGGAAAAAAATTCCTAACACTTAGAAGGCGGAGATAGGAGGTTACAAGTTCAAGGCCAGCCTAGGCAAGTTAGCAAAATCTTAAAATGAAAACAAAATGGGCTGTAGACAGAGCTCAGTGGTTCACCAGCTCAGTACACTGTCTGGGGCTCCATCTCAGTAGAACCAAAAGACCTGCCGGATGCATCTCCTCTGTTCGTGGTCTCTGATACTCCAAGTTCCATCCTGTTTCCCTTTGCTGTCTTCACAACAATTCTATACACTTTCCCTGCTGTGATCCTCATTTTATGAATGAGAAAACACATGTATGGGTAGCCTGGGCTGAGGAGTTGGTTTATATGCTGTGTTGGCATAAGGACCCATGTTAGGATCCCTTAGGACAAACACAGAAGCCGGGCACAGTCTCCAGGCCTGGTGGTGAATAACACCTTTAATCCCAGCACTTGGGGGGCAAGTGGATCTCTGAGTTCAAGGACAGCCTAGTCTACAGGACTGTCAGGGCTACACAGAGAAACCCTGCCTCACCCCCCCCCCCCAAAAAAAAAGAGCTGGCTGGGCACAGTGGAGTGCATCTGTAATCCTGAACTGGGGAACAGGTAGACCTAAAACTCACTGGCCAGGCACTCTAGCCATGTTGATGAGCTCCAGGTCCAGTGAGAGACCCCGTTTTCCAAAGGTGCTGGCGGGGGCTTGTTTCTGAGCATGCTGCACACATATACACCCAGGCACACACACATAAACTTTTTGAAAAGAGAGTGGGTAGATACCCAGCTTCAACTTCGGCCTCCACATGCACATGTGTATACATGTGCATGCACAGCCATATACATGTGTACACACCCATATGAACAGATATATACATGACAATCAAACACAGATTCTATACATTCCTAAATTTGACTGGCCTTACAGGATCCTGCTTATTAAAGATCTTCTGGTCACTGTTTGTGACAGGGTCTCACTAGGTGACTTTGAACCCAACCGTCCTCCTGGATGCTAGGATTCCAAGTGTGAGCTTCTCAACTCAGGGTCCTGTTTGTGTTTCTCCTTCCTTGGGGTCCAAATTAGAGCTTGTCTGGGCATTCTCTCTTTCTCCTTTCTCTGCTGACCCAATTCCCACAGTGTCAAGCTCCTGACATCACCCTACATCATTTCTTAAAAGTGGTCCTACTTTTGGGCTAGAAAAGCATGTGTTCAAGAGAGCATCTTCATTTCTAGGGACTTTCTTCACTCAGATCTCCTAATTCACTCCATTTGAGGTCCCTATGCTGGGTTTCCCAACCTTACATACACAGAGGCCCTAGATACTTGAGGGCTCTTTTTGCTGTTATTTTTGAGACAAAGTCTCATATAGCCAAGGATGACAATGAACTTTGGATACTTCGGTCTCCACCTGCCGAGTGCTAGAATGACAGGTTTGCGTCAAAATAACCAGTTTACTAGGTGCTGAGGATGCAAATCCAGGGCCACATCTTTAAAAACCCTTTTCATTTTAAAATACTTTCATGTTGTTGTTGCTGGGTTTTGTTTGCTTTGTCTTTCTAAGGCAGATTTCCCTGTATAGCACTGGCTGTCTACTATAGACCAGGCTGGCCCTCAAACTCAGAGACTCTCCTGCCTCTGCCTCCAAAGTACCGGGATTAAAGGCATGTGCCACCAACACCTGGCTTTGAAATACTTTCAAACTAACAGAAAAGTTGTAAAAATGAACTCCTATCTTTCTCTCCAAAGTCCCAAAAGTCATAAATTTAAGTACATATCTTCAATTTCCATTATTTCCTTTTCTCCAAACCATTGGAGAGTAAAATGGCCTTCATCTCTTGGAATTTTCAGGATGCATTCCCTAAAAGAGAATACCCCATCACCCCATCAAATGTTGCCAGTTGTTCCAATAATATCACTTAGACAAAAAGAAAACATCCTTGGTTTAGGATGTTATCCAGAATGAATATCAACTAGCCTGCCCACCTTATCAGCTTCTGAACTTGACTGCCCATGTATCTGTGCAAAGAACCATGAATAGAGACTCATCACTGTACAGACTGGACAAGATCTTTCTTCCCAGGGTTCCACCCTCTACCACCTGTGGATAAAGGACAGAGGAACTATGAGCATTTTAGTTAGAGCCATCAACCAATGGGCTCACAGCTACCATAGCAAACTCTGACTCTATAATTCGAGTGAAGAAATGAGAAACAATAGATTAATGATCAGCTGGATCTGCCAGGGCTTTCCCTACTTTATATAAACCATATCATTCAATCTCTACTTGCAATTAGAAGACTGAGCATGGAGAGACTGTCTTTCCAGCGTGTGAACTCAGGATTAGGAGTGAGGAAGGTAGAAAACAATATTGTCATTTGCAATGAGGCAGCCTTTCTAGGCTGCAGGGAAGCTGAAGCTGTAGAGACCAGTGTCTCCCTGGAGAGCTTTGACTGCACCAGGAATTGGATACAGGGCCACACAGCAGGGGTATCCTGATTATAGGCAGCACAGAGACTCCTGGCTAGTGGAGAAATGGACTCAGACCACAGTAAAAATATATATATCACAACACCATGTTCCATGCTGCAAAACTGCTTTTGATAGCCTGGAGTCAAATTTTTATCCCCTCCTAATGAAAAGTAACCCCAGCCCCAGACCAGAATATGAAGTAACTTCCCTTGTGAGAATTTGGTTACTTCCAATGAAGAAATCAACTTCTACATGAGCCAAGTAGATACCCACAGTGCTGGCTAATCCTGCTGAGGGTGTTTCCCATCCCGCAGCTGAGGAAGAAGCCAGGTGAGCTCAGAGCCTGAGCTAACACAGCATCAGGGCCCGAGAGGTCCATCGGTACCCTGCTCATATAGGATGAGCTACTGGGACCAGGTGGTTTGACACCAGCACCATGTTAAGCAGACTCACAGCATTCTATTCGACACTGGGCAGGTTAACAGCCTCCTTAGAAAGAATGTCAGTTTTTGTGGGCCTGTTCCAGGATGCATGGTGTGTGTGTGGGGGGGGGGGGATGGGGGTATTTTTCATCTGCTTGTCCTCAGCCTGATACCATCCATACTCCTGCTGTTGTCAGTTTGTAAAATGTTCCATGCTATGATTTAAGTTTCCTTAACTGAATTGTGAGACTCTTAAAGACTCCTCTCTCTCTCTAACACACACACATACTCACACACATGTGCCATGGTGTGCAAGGAGGTCCGAGGATGATTGATCTCAGATGTATGATCTCTCCTATCTTTTTTGGGACATTTGTCTGCTGTGTGCAGCAGACAGTGGGCAGTCTCCTATTTCCACTGCCCACATCACTACAGGAAGGTTAGTTTGCAGATGTGAATGTGCTTTACATGGGATCCAAACTCAACTCCTCATTTGTACAGCAAGCATTATATCACTACGACATCTTCCCAGCCTCAGTGGTTCTTAAAATGAACTTGGCAGTTAAGAACACTCTCTCCTGTTAACGACCAGAGTCTGGTTCCTAACACACATCCAGTAGTTCACAACTGCCCGCAACTCCAATACCAGGGAGAATCGGAACCCTCTGCTCTCTGAGGGTACCCACATGCATGTGCACAGAGCCTCGAAAAGCACCCCCCAATAATTAAAATAAAATCTTAAAAATAAAATAATGGGGGGCTGGAGAGATGGCTCAGAGGTTAAGAGCACCGACTATTCTTCCAGAGGTCCTGAGTTCAATTCCCAACAACCATCTATAATGAAATCTGGTACCCTCCTTCTGTATACTGTATGCATAACAAATATTAATTACAAAATAAATAAATAAAATGTTTTAAAGCATCTGCCACCAAAGTGGGTGTGATACAATGTCAGCTTTGTGAGGATAACTGTAAATTTGAGGGCAGCCTGGGCTTCCAAGTCAGCCTGGACCAGAGTGAGAGACACTTCTTTTGAAAAACTTTCTAAATGAATAAAAAAAATAAAGATAGTCTCAATGAAGGTTTGTTTCCAAATCACTCCATTAATTCCCAACAGAATTAATGTCTTTTGGGTGTCCTCTGCAGTTTCTGAGACTGCTATAGCTGTGGTCCTCACAGTTTTCCAAAGTTTCTTCAGCATTTTGGGCTTTTCAAAAATGTGCATGTCCTCAGCATGCCTTGAGGACTGAGCCACAGTTGAGGTACAAGCTGGACCAAGGGCCCAAGGTTTTTAAGAATGCTGGCTACCGGGCTGGAGAGATGGCTCAGAGGTTAAGAACACTGACTTTTCTTCCAGAGGTCCTGAGTTCAGTTCCCAGCAACCACATGGTGGCTTACAACCATCTATGACATCTGGCACCCTTTTCTGTATACTGTATATGTAATTAAAAAAAAAAAAACTTTAAAAAAAAAAAGAAAGAAAGCTGGCTACCAAGTGGAACAAGGCACAAGAAGTCAATTAAGCACTTGGTCTCTAATATGTACGTACCACCGGCTGCTCCCAGTCAGCTCAGAGCAGGGCACCCCTCTGGGAGGTCTGGGTGCTCCTTATGAAGACTCTGGAGTGTCAATGCAAATACTTAGCTGGGCTGCAATGGGCTGCAATGGGCTGCAATGGGCTGGACTCTATGGCTACAGTCTACCTTGAAAATGCCCTTTATCGCTAGACCTCAAATTCTGCTGTCATTAATACACAAGGTGGATCCTCTACTCTCCCATTGCTTGGCCACACGGAAGCAGCAAAGTGACTCAGTTCATTTATTCAGCAAGCACTTACTGAGGGCCTCTGGTATGAAGCCCATAAAGGTTTCTACTCTTAGCAGAAGACCAGTGGGTGTATACAAAACTAAAAGGTGAAGGTCAGTGTCAATGATAAACTAATCATGCAGGCCTGAACTTGCTCGTTCCCTCTATCCCTCCCATTTTGGGGGTGGAAAACAAGGCACAGCATGAATGAACCCCAAATGGCTGTCTGGTGCTACCCTTCTGGCTCCATCCTGTACTGCAGGGTCCTTGGGGGTTCCTGGAGGCAGGCAGACCAGGCACATTCTCCTGTGCGAAGCCCACAGAGCCCTCTCAGCTGATTGTGTCCTGGCAGCCAGGGTCTCGGAGGCGCATGAATGCCCCTGAATGGGCCCATTCAGTCTGATGGACAGGAGCTGAAAGCTGCATGCACACAAAAGCCACTGGGCAGCCGGGAGGGCTCCAGCCTGGGCTTTGCCCACGGGAAGGGAGGCCACCCTACCACAAAGAGCAGTGTGAAGACATCTCTGCGGGCTTTCAATGGCACACCCCCGCGTCCCCTCCCCAGCCGCCAACTGTAGAGAGGCGCCCTTCCCCCCACAGTGGCAAGCAAAGGCCTAGGGTACTCCATGGAGAAGCTGCAGAAATTTACGTTTAACAGACAAGCCAAAAGGAATTGCTCTCTAAGGGCGAGATGAAGGCCCGTGCTGAAGGACGCCTCTGCGTGCCCATCTTGAACATTGGTTTGCAGAATTCCTCACACCCACAGTGACCTTTAAGGGCTGCAGCTGACCTGAGATTGTTTAACATGTCACCAAGAAAAATGATCTTCAAAGGGCACAGCCAATATTTAAATGAAGATTGGAGAGACGGCCCATTCTTGTGTCACTCATTTGCTATATTGGGAGGTGTGTGTGTGTGTGTGTGTGTGTGATCCCTGAGATGACACTTATATTTTTAAATTAGCCAGGAAGGGGAGAACCACCCACCTGGAATTCTTTTACTGCTGGGGGTAAGGACAGACTGCTCTCTGAGAAGCACAGAAGTCTGTCTATTCAGGCCAATATTGAAAGTTCACAGGTGACTGCTTGGGAAAAGATGGCTGTAACCTCAGAGATCACACTGCTTTAGAAACAGCCCCCTCTCCAAAGGTAATTAAAGACAGTGCCTCCTTCTAATGCAATACTATAATGAGCAATTAAAATGAAATTAGTGTGTCATAATAAAAAAGATGCATGGCATTCTTAGCCTCTGCAGCCTCGAGTCAGTAATTCAGGGGCGGTTGACGTCTGTGAGTGAACAGTGGTGTCAGTAAGGAAAAAAGAGTTTGGATTAATTTTATGAACAGTCCGAGATAACATGGAAATTCTTGAGCATCATCATTCTTGCTTTGTTTATATTCATTGTATTTTCTTTTTTTGTTTGTTTGTTTTTAGAAAAAAAAACTTTTCTATTTAATTATTTGCCTTGGTGTTTGCCTGGAACTGGAACTACAGACAGTTGTGAGCTGCCATGTGGGTGCTGGGAATTGAACCCGGGTCCTCTGGAAGAGCAGAGGGTGCTCTTAACCGCTGAGCCATCTCTCCAGCCCCTCATTGTATTTTCAAAATAATCGAATGATCCAAACAGACATAAAAGGGCAGAGAAATATATAGCAAGGAAATTATAAATCAGATCATCCTTATTCACAAATGTTAATATTTAGTAATATTTGCTTCAAGTCAGGGGTGTTTTGTTATTAAGAAATAAAAATGTTACAACATCAGATGAAGTAGCCAGCTTCCCTCTTTCTGCACAAACAACCACACATCTGAGTTTTTGTAGGTTTGACATTGTTACCAGACAATGTAATATTGCTTTGTGTTTTCTTCATAATGAAGTAAATGCACATTCACAGAATATTAAAAGAAACATACAGGGAAGTCCTATGCATCCTTTATGAAGGCTCCCCCAAGGGCTATACCTTGCATAACTAACTTTAGCACACAGCCAAAACCGAGATAGTGGGTGGAGAGAAGGCTCAGTCTGTAACATGCTTGCTGTGAAGACCTGAGCTCAAGTTCCCAAACCCACATAATAAAGCCAGGTGGGGCAGTGTGTTGGTGATCTCAGTCCTGGACAGGTAGGGAAAGGGGCCAGCCATGCCTAAGAAGCAAGCAAGGTACCAGTGAAAGAGAGAGCGATCCTGTCTGAAAATGTAAGACGGGAGACTTCTGTGAAACGCCTCTACATGCACCTGTGCACATACATGCCCTGCACACATATGAACAAGTATCAGCAAACATAACCCCTCCACAAAAACCCAGAATGCTGATGCTGGTACTTCCATGGAGGCTACTCAGATTTCATTAACTTTTTTTTTTTTTTTTTTTTTTTGAGACAGGGTTTCTCTGTGTAACAAACAGCCTAGACTGTCCTAGAACTCACAGAGATCTACCTGCCTCTGCCTCCCAAGTGCTGGGATTAAAGGCCATTTGCAACAACTACCCAGCTCCATAAGCTTTTTTTTTTTTTTTTTTTTTTTTGAGAACATGTTTATGTACGTGTGTACTTCAATGTAATATCATCATGTGTGGCTTTGTGTCGACATCAGCGTAGGGACTTGTGATGGTTAATCTCAGTTGTCACCTTGAGAAGGTGTAGAATCTGATCATGCCTGAGTGTGTGTGGGGGTGACTAAGCATCAGTTAATTAGGGAGGGGAGACCTACCCTCTAGGTGGCACCATCCCTGGGCTGAGCTCATGGATGGTGAAGAAGTGAGCTAAGACTGTCAACATGGGTGTCTGCTTCCAAGCTGTGCATGGGATGTGCTCAGCTGCTTCCAGCCCTGGCTGCCGACTTCCCCACCATGGTGACAGCCTGTTTCTCCTGAGTTGCTTTTGTCAGGGTATTTTAACACGGCAACAGGGACAGTAGATAGGAAGGGACACCAAACCCCATTTCTAGCCCCTGGCAAACACTGATCCCTTCTTCCTCTTTATAACTTTGTTATTTCAAAAATGTTATTTATGTAAGAGCAGAACAGCATGGCCTAAACCTATAATAAGGGAGCCTGAGACAGGAGGATTGAAAGCTTGAAGCCAATCTGAGCTGCTCTAATTCTGCCTCACAAATTAAAGAAGGAGCAATGTAATATATAGCCCTTGGAGACAGGCTTTTTCATGAAGTATGATTTCCTTGCAGTTCATCTACATTGGTGTATGCCTTTTTCTCCATGAGTTGTATTCCATAAATGACCAGCTGGGTCTTTCCTGGGTTGTAGTTATTTTGAATAAAGGTGCTATGCTCATTCACAGCCCTAAGATTCTGTGTGAGCATACAAGAAGAAAACCTTTCAGGTCTGAACAGTTATGATTCTCATTTTATAAACTATATAGACTTCCTATGGATTCTCTACAGAAGAGGAAAACAGCTTGAAAAAGAAAAAAAGAAAAGTTCTCTCTGCCAGAGACTTGCAGTATACAACATTAATTGTGGCAGCATGTTATTGCTGAAAGATTGGGCATAAGATCAATAACACACAACAAAGAAAACAGAAACAACCCACCTCTTCCCCACAGTACAATGTGCTAAAGTGAATGTTAAGCATGTCATAGCAGTTCAGTTGTACAGGATAGCCTTTTCAACAGATGCTGCAGCCACTGAACATCCGCACAGAGAGAAAGTAATCAATTTCAACCTTAATAGTCCACATAAAAACTCAAAATGAGTCAAGGTGGGGATAAGGAAGCAAGCAGCTGAGTTAGGAAAAATCCTTGTTCTGTGAGCATTAGGACCTGAATCCAGTCTCCCAAATCTACACAAAAAGCATGGTGTGTCGTGTGTTTAGCATCCCAGCTCTGGGAAGGCAGAGACAGGCAGATTCCTGGGGCTTCCTGGCCAGCCAGCCTAGCCTCTGCAGATTCAGACTAATGAGAGACCCTGTCTCAAAAATGATATTGGGGCTGGAGACATTGCTCTGTCCTTATGAGTATGGGCTGCTCTTGCAGAGGATCCAAATTCATTAACCAGCACCCACATCAGGCAGCTTCAACATGCTATAGCACCCTCTTCTGGCTTCTGTGGGCAGGCACTAGGGCATATATGTGCATACTAACACACACACACACACACACACACAAATCTTGGGGCCACCATAAAGCATACGTATAATGTGCATAGAAAGAGTAGCGTTGCAATTGCAGACACAAGAAGAACCTTTCTGGATCTTTCTCTCTCCCTCCAGCCTGTCCCAGATGACTGAAATTCCATATTAGACAGTCATAGCTTTGGCTTAAGGAATCCTGCAGAAAATTTCTTCGGGGAGACATAAAGAAGTGAGTGCAATCTTGGGAGGACTCAGAGTATCGAGTCCCCTCCAGCTGGCAGCCGTGGACGCGGCGAGAGGAAGTGAAACGGAAACTGTGCTAGAGGTCAAGAGAGGTCACAGAAAAAGATGACGTTCTGACAAGTTACACCTACCCGACTACACAAGGGGCGTTCTGAATTCTACCACTGTTTCAGCATTTTGTGGTGGGTGGGGATTTGCTTTTGACCCTAAAACTTTTGAGGCATATTAATCCTCTCTGCTGATTCAGTAAACACAATGGGAGCCAAGGGGTGGTGGTGATGACATCTCCCAAGTCGTGAATTTGTGTCCTGTGATGTGACACAGCACAGAAAGAATGAGAGCAGAGATTTAAATGGAACAAGTGTGGGGTCCATCCTATGAGCCAAACAGCTATCGAGGCTTGCTTGCTCCACCCAATGAGAAAGGAATCAGAGATCCAACTCTGCATGGCGCCTCTCAGTGGTGAGGGAAAAACACTACAACTCTTTGGAGAAGAAGGAGCTATTCTTCATATTCACTGCTCTTAGAGTATGTGAACCTCATCCTGTCCCATAAAGCGGCAGAGAACAGTTATACCAGGAGGTAGGGCCTCAGCTAATCTAGACTACAGTCATCCAGCGACCACCTAACTCTCAATATCACCCTATGAACAAGTCACACACACACACTGCAGAGCTGAGGAAATGGTTTAGTTGGTAATGTGTTTGCCTTACTATCTTAAGGACCCAAGAAAAACCCCAGAACCCATGTAAAAACCTGGCCATAGTGGTACTTGTGTGTAACCTCAGGGATGGCAGGATGAGAGGAGGTAGATAACAGGCAGAATCCCCGAGCTCACTGACCAGCTAGTGGACCTACCTGGCAAAGTTCCAGACCAGTGAGTGACTTGGTCCCAAACAAAAAAGATGGGAAGGTTTCCTGAGGACCAACACCCCTGATTCCCTACCCACACACGTGCACATGTGCAGCTGTACACACATAAACACACACACCCATAGTCAACACACAAAACTACAAGCCATGAACCTCGGCCTTATAACACCCTCTAGCCCCAAGCCAAGGGTGGCCGGAACCTTGGTGACATTATGACACCTCAGATAGAGACCTCTCCATCCTCTGTAGGAAACCCACAGCAGTCAAGAGGACCCTTTCTGCAGCTGATGGCCACTCTGAGCCCACAGCACTTCTGCCCGGTTCCCACTTTGTCCCATAGGAGGACTCTTTACTGAGGGTTCCTGAGTTCCTAAGCTGGTGTGTTGTACAAGCTGGTGACTGGCAACTCTCTAGATTTTACCAGTGCACACTAGCTGGTCACTGACTGGTATCTCAGTCTCAACTCCTGCCCTGCTCATGTCCTAAAGGAACACAGAATTCTTCCTGAGGCTGCTGCAGATCCTGAACAATGGGAGATCATGTGCTTGACGTGGGTGGAGTCAAGGCATCCACAGATGGACGGAACCTGCTGCTGAACTTTGCTAAGAGAACTTAGGGCAGGCTATGACCTCTCTGAGCCTGTGAGCTTGTTTCCTCATTTCTGAAATACCAGAGCAGATGGTGAGAGTCTTTGCCTTACAGGAGTGCTCAGAGGATGAGAAGAGATAACTCTTGTGAGGAGTGCCCAGCACACCTGGTCCTGAGAGGAGATCACAGGCTAAATCAAACAGAAAGGGCCTAGTTTCCTGCCCAGTGGGCTCACAAAAGACAGCACAGGCCTAGAGGGAGCTACAGCTTTGTCTCTACACAGTGAGAAGGGGGCATGAAAAGAGTGGGCTGAGGAGGTCATCTTCCACCATGCTCTGCTCTGTGAGGAAGATGGCCTCCAACATCCATGCTCTGAGGGCCAGGGTTGCAGGCTTCTATGGTCACCACGACGTAGACATTAGAACCCCTAGGGACCAATGGCCTTGTGTGAACCGACGACACATTGGCCCCTTGTCCCTTCACATGCAATCAGTGCAAGCTGCTGCCTCTGGATCACCTTCCCACATATGGTCCCACAGTCCTGTCTGACAAACAGTTTTCTAGAATGTGACCTCTGCCTATCTCCTGATCATCCTCAGCTGGGGACCAGAGACCAGGCCCCGGCCTTCCTTGTGCTTGTCAAAGCCCTCTCCTACATCTCATAGTCATCTGCAGGCCGGAGCTCCCAAACTCCTGCTCTGACAGTCAAATCCTATCTGGCCCTCAAAGCTTGGCTGGACATTGGTTTGTTCCATGGAAAGCATTTTCAGCTTGGGCACTTCCTCGTTCTTCAAATCTAATTTCTTTCCCAAGGACATTTCCTTAATACAGAACCTAGCAAGCTCCACAAGAATAGTTCTGGTGTGCACCCCAAGTCAAATCTTAACCTCTGGAGCTACACTCAACACCAACTCTACGCCGCACCTGCAGCTAAACTATGGAGGTCTCAATGGGTGACACTCAGTGATTCCCACACCCACTCTCCTCTCTGCCTGTGGTCCCCACAGCCAGTTGTGCCTGAAGTTCCCCGTGATCTGAGTACTTGTTGGAGTATTCTCTACCTTGAGCTGAACTTTGTAGCTCAGCCACTGCCCACATCCACACCAAGCCAAACCTTCACTTATTTTCCTTCAGATGCATTAATCTCTCAAATTTAGGAGGAAGTACTGGCATCGAACACAATTTCTGACCATGCCGGTGCCACCCAGTGATCCCCCAAATCAGGATTGAACTGTGACATGACTATTTAGGCAAGTGGGGATGTAAGGGTCTCAGAGTCACAAGGCAACAATGATGAAGCACCCGAAGCAAAGTTCATTATGTGGAAGGGGATATGATGACATGTGTTCTTTGGCCGGACTCAATGGCTAAGGGAGAGCACCAAGGAACATCTGCCTGAAGAGCCTGTTCTCATTTACGTGTACATGTCTTCGTGTGTGTCCTGGTACATGCGGGTGCCCTGGAGCTTGGCTTCCAGGCAACTGTGAGCTGCCTCACTGATCCATGATGGTGCTAGGGACTGAAGCCTCTATTCCCAGCACTATGATTGCAGGAACGTGCTTTGTGTACTGGGGATCTGAACTCAGATCCTCATACTTGCATAGCAAGCACTAATTTTCCCAAATTAGCCATCCCCCAGCCCCATCATCTGCCATTTCGTGCCTATCAGTGAGACTCTAGGTTGGAATTCCTTGGAGATGAACTATAAGATAGAGACTAGGTTAAACCAGGCTCTGTGCTATCTTTCTAAGAGAGAATGCCCTGCCATGTTCCTCCTGGGCACATGAAAAGACTACACTGGTCAAGTTCCCTTGGGGTGAAAAGTGGGGTCATTGCACCCAGCTTCCACTTGCTCTCATCCCTCATCTCTTGGCTGGAAGCAGCCTTTCAAGAGGGAACTATAAAGCCCCAAACAGGGTTTCTCAAAGGGCGTTCCCCGGGCCAGCTGCTGCTGCTGCTGGGAACCTGAGAGACAAGCAATTCTCAGGCTTTCTACAATGAAGTAGAACTTTGGGACTATAGAGGTTTTAAAATATATGAATAAAGTTTAAAAATTAAAGAAAAAATAAAATATAGAGGTTTTAGGGGCTGGGAAGATTGATCAGAGGTTAAGAGCACTGACTTCTCTTCTAGCGAATGCCTGTTCAATTTCCAGCATCCCCATGGCAGCTCACAACTGTCTTGTAACTCTAGTTCTAGAGAATCCAATAGATATACATGTAGGCAAAATACTAATGCACATAAAATAAAAATAAATCATTAAAAAATTTAAGACAACAAGTTTTCTTTGCTAGGTGATTATGGTATATGCCTTTAATCTTAGCAATTGGAGGCAGAGGCAGGCTGATCTCTGAGTTCAAGGCCAGTCTGGTCTACAGCCAAGGCTACACAGAAACTCTGTTTCAAAACACACACACACACACACACACACACACACACACACACCCGGGGGGGGGGTGTTGGTACAGTATGTGTGTTTGTGTAGGCACATATGCGTGTATGCCCACATAGAGGTCAAAATAGGTGGCTTCCTCAGTTACTCTCCATCATAGTTTTTGAGACAGGGTCTCTCAGTGAGCCCAAAGCTCTCCTATTTGGCTAGCCTAGCTGGCCAGCAAGTTCAGGAATTATTGTCTCTGCTTCTAGCAGCCCTGTGAATACAGACACTCACATCTGTAAGTTACAAGCTGCTGTAACTCACATTTCCATGTGAGTTTCAGGGACTTGAACTTGGAACTTCATGCTTACAAAGTAAGTGCTTTTACTGTCTGAGCTCTCTTCCCAGCCCAGAAATCCTCATTCCCCGGGGTACTAATGAGACTCATTCACAGTGGGCACCACTGTTCTGGAAGACAGAGGAACTCAAGAAAGACTAGAGTCTATGCAAATGGGCAATATGCTTCATGCTAACATCAACTGTATCATGCATGAAAGGTAAACTTTGTTGCATTAATAAGCCATTTAGGAAGTTATTTTGTAAAATGGTGATTCTGTCCCAACAAAAACAATAGTAACCCTGGCTTTGAGTCTCATCTGCTCATCCAAACAGGCTTCCGAGCATCAAAGGCCAGCAGTCTGAGCCCTAGTAGTTAAGACAGCCAGGGTTATTCTGCCCTGGCTGGGAGGGCCCATGCAGAACCCTCTGCCTACTTCATTCATTTATTCACAGCCTGCTTGGTATGCTAACAATGGGTGAAGCGGAAGTCACGGGGAAACCAGGATCAGATATCAGCCAGCTGCTAGTGTTGACACATTCCTGCCGCCCTCCATCTCCTGGCGCCAGTCCGGGTGCCCGACACTTCTCAGCTGAGAGAGTCTAACGTTTCCATCAAGACTCAACTCACAGAGAATGAATGTCGGGTTGGGGTAGCGGGGCCTGCAGCTCTCACAGGAACTAGACTAGTCCCAGGCTGTGTAAGAAGCTTGCATGTCCATCGGACAGTCAAGTTCAGCTCTCAGGGGTCCTGTCTAACTACACCCTTTCCTCTCCACCTACATACACTTCACTAACTCCTTAAGATCCCCCTTTGCATCCTGCTGTCTCCATATCTGAAGTGCTGCCCAGCATGGCCTCCATTTCATGGAGTTCGTGGGCTTAACCCACTGCACACTGGTTTGTCTCCTTGTCCACAGATGATGCTTGAAGCTGTGTCCTGTGTTTGGAACACCTTCCACATATCCCCAGCCTTGAGATAAGAATACAAGATACCTATTAAACTGAGCTGCCAAATGTCACCTAATGTCAGGTGAGTGACGTGCAGAACCCCAGAAGCACACTCAGGAGATACTGTGTGTGTACCACGAAGACCACAGAGCTTAGACTTTGCATGAAGACGGTACGCTGTCATCTGCTGGGACCCAGCATGTTCCAGGTTACTTCCTCCAACTAGAAATCCTTCTCTTTGCTCCAGCCAGGCTCTGTAGAATCTCTGATTATTCAGCCACAGGAAGGAACACTGCCCTTCATTCCCAGAGCTGCCGTATGGACTGCTCACTTGCTTTGTGTGGTGTGGGAGAGGGCCTTACATGTGTGAGCATGTATGTTAAGTGTCTTTTATTATCTTTTTTTTAAAAGACAGGGTCTCAAGTTGAATACTGATTTTTCTAGGCTGGCTGGGATCCACCAGACTTTGTTCTCAGCATCCAAACTCAGATCTTCAGGCTTGTACAACACTATAGTCATTACTATCTATTTCGACTCAATCCATAGCCCCCCATTTTTTGAGAAAGGGTCTCATTATGTAACCCAGGCTGGCCTCAAATTTACAATACTCCTGCCTCTGGCTCTAGAGTGCTACAATTGCAGATACGAGAGACCACATCCAGATTTCCCATGGGTAGTTTATGGTAGATATATTGACTTACACCTAGTCTTTGGCTGACGGGACGGGAATGCATTCCTAACCCATTCTCACTTCTCTTGAGGCTCTGTCAGGGGCTCAAGAACATGCTCTTCAGGAAGGCTCCTCCTAGTCCCAGCAAAATGGCTGCCAGGCAGAGCCACAGGGAAGCTAGCCTCTGAGGACTCTGAAACCTGAAACCCATGATCAGCCTTGCTTCTCCCCTTAGAAACCATGGAGAAGCAGTTGAAGCCTCAGGCAAAGCTGTGCAAGATGCTAGGGCGAGGAACCACTGGTTAGGGCTCTTCCCAGGCTGTGGCTTGTTATCATATCATGTTCAGCTCTGTCTGCCATGGGCTGCTTTCTATTTGTTGTCTGTATGATGTTGGACAAATCATGTGACTTTATGATATTTTGGTTTTCCCATCTGTAAAATGGGGCTAGTGAACTCAGCCTACCTTCCAGGGCAGGTGTACATGAGAGGTTAGAGAAATGTCAGGAGCAGTACCTGGAGCACAGGAAACACGCTACATGTCAGCTATCACTTTCTCGTTTTGGAGGCCACTAAGAATGTAAATGACAAACACGAGACACTCCTGGGAGCCAGGCAGTGTAGAGTATCATTCTGTGGTTTCAGTTCGAACCAAAAAGATTTGATCAGAGGAGAATTACTAGAAATCTGTGAGTGGGGTTGGAGAAGGGCCCAGTCTATAAAGGGCTTGTTTTCAGGCAGGAGAATGAGTCTGATCCCTGGAACGAACATTTTTAAAAAGCCAGTACTTGGTACCAGAGAGAGGGGTCAGCATTAAAGATGAAATCCGCCTCATCCATGGGACACAAATTTAGTTCTCAGCATCCAACCACCCAAGCTGGATGCTTTACAGCTGCCTGTGACCCAGGCTCTGGACCCATAGGCATCTGCACTCACATTCATATAACCACCCCACCCTGACCTGATATGGTGGGAGGGGGGAGGGACCTTGAATAAGAATATACAAGGATAGAAAATGTGACTTCTTTATTCATAATAATAAAAAAAGAAAAAATAACCACCCCACCCACCCCCACTCATATAATGTAAAAATAAACTTTTTTTTTTTTTTAATAGCCAGGCATGGGGTAAGCTTATAATCACAGCAGTGGAAAGACGGAGACAGAAGGATCTCTGGGAGTTGCTGGCTAGCCAGCCAGCCAAGCCTACATGGTAAGGTTCATCTTGGTTAAAGGTTAAAGTGCTTCCTTTGTTTGGCAAGCAACATGCATGAAGACTAGACCCTCTTAAGTGCTGGGTGGATGTAATTCCAGCTCTGGATCCTCAGAGCAAGCTTGCCTGCTGGACTAGTCACAGTTGCAGGCTCTAGGTTCTGCAGTCTCGGTGGAATGTAACCAAGAAAGGCTTCCAAAGTCAGCCTTGGCTTCTGTATGCACACACATGTACATCCACGTAAGTACACACATCCACACAAATATGCAATAAAATATACACACCACATACATACACATGAAAAAAACTTAAAAGGCATGTGGCAACTGAAAATAACACCTTGACTTTCACATGTATGCGCACACATGTGAAAACACACACACACACACAATCTGTGGGTGGATACCAAGGCAAATGGACACACCCAACAGGCAGCTGAGCCCTCAGCTAACACACTGCTACCCCAAAGTTAACCACAGAACAATTTGCAAGTCAGAAACTTCAGGGCACAACACAAAGGCCCTGAACCCACAATTCTGTCCCCCTCTCTCAAGGGGGGTGGAGGCAGGGGCTTGATTCTCTCCTTAGCTGATGTCTCTTTAGCCCTCCTGCCTACTCAGTCCTGGAGCAGTTCCCAGGCCCTTGCTGAGCCATGTCCTGGGTGGTAACACCCACACGGAACAGCCAGACTCACCCCACACATGCAGCCATTAAAAATTAACTCCAGAGATCTTTAGAAGCGGAGAAAGTCACCAGAGAGAAAGAATTCAAGGACAGAGCGTGCCTAGCGGTTTTGAGCATGGCAGCTAAACAAGTTTTGACTGCAGACAGAGAAGCCATTTTTTCTTTCTTTCAGAAAAGGATGAGAAATCTTTTTTACACACTTGCCATGAAAAATGCTTAGCTCAGCACATTCCACAAGCTAAAAGGAGCCAAACCAACCCTGTGTCAGAACTCTCATCCTCAGCCCGCAGGCCTCTCATCAAATCCCTGCCCAGCCAGGTAAGGAGCAAAGGGAGCATGGGTAGAGTATGGGGCAGTTTGGCTCTGGGATGTTAGCCAGCATCACTTAACACTCTACACTGAAAAGAAAGTCCCTTTCAGACACATGGCTCTGTGCCAGTTTTATCCATTCTGTTAGTGTTTTTGAAGGTGAGGGTGTGGGAGGAAAATGCCAAATCTGAAAGCTGCTACAGTCCAGAGGTTTGTTCATTCTGGCAAACAGTGCCACCACCTGAGGACAAGCTGGGAATACATAGCATCCCAGAACTTGAGAGACAGGAGGCTGGCCACATGTGTGAGGACCAGCCTGATCTGGTCTCCACAGTGAGTTTCAGGCCAGCCAGGGCTACAGAGTCAAATCCTGCCTCAGAAAGGGTCGGGGCGGAACTGGAAAAATGGCTCCTTTGGTAAAAGGCCTGCTGTGCAAACACAGAAGACCTGAGCCTGGATGCCAAGCACTCACATAAGAAGCACACTGGGTGAGCTGGGAGCCAGTGGATGCCAGGGTTCACTGGCCAGGCAGTCTAGCCAATAGGTGAGCTTCAGTGGATTCAGTGAGGGATGCTGTCTCAAATGTTAAGAACGTTTGAGAAAGATACCCTGTTGAATTCCGGCTTCTACACACGTGCAGAAGAAAGAAAAGAATGAAGGGAGAGAGGAAGAGGAAGGAGGGAGGAAGGGCCAATGAGATGATCAGCAGGTGAAGGGGTTTGCTTGCACCCTAGTAACCTGCGTTGGCACCCACATGGTGGAAGGAAGATCCAACACCTGAAGTTGCCCTTTGACCTCCACACAGGTGCTGTGGTAATGCCCTCCCCAACACACTAACACACAAATAAACTAAGTTTTTAAAAATTCAAAAAAAAAATTCTTAAAGTCACTCCCTAAGACTTTTTGAAATAAACACTAGGGGACTGAACTCAATGACAGTGGGATCAGATGAGGCTCAAAGTGACCCCTACCTTGAGATGCCTAAGGCAACCATCTCAAAAGCTCTCAAAGCTAAACAGGGTAGGTATCAAACACCGTGAAGCCAATGGCATCAGCGAGGGCTGCACTTAGCTCAGATTTTGGAAGTCTGATTAGGCCGTGAATAACGCTGGCAGGCCTCAGTTTTTCTGTCAATGAGGGCTGGACAGATGGCCCAACAATTAGCAATAATTGCTGCTCTTGTAGATTTGGTTCCCAGCACCCACACTGGGCAGCTCACAACTGCCTGTAATTCCAGATCCAGGGGATCTGACACTCTCCCTTAGCCTCTACATATGCGCACACACACACACACACACACACACACACACACACACACACCATCCCCGGATTCTGAGGCTGCTTCCATTGTCTCCCACATAGCCGCCTCTTCTCCAACCACAGCCCCTTCTGGAAAGTGGTGCACAGGAGGATTCCACAGAGAGCGCAGGACAAAGAGATGTGATAACTGATGCCTCCATTGAAGGCAGGATTGATGTGGAGAGGAAGGAAGTGGCTCACAACACAAACCATGAGAGGAAGTTAAAAGAACAACCCGCCAACGATAGGTGGAAATACAGGAAGTTCTAGGAAGGATGTAAGGATACGGTCTTATCCCTCATGAAGGATTAAAATCCCAGGCCTTTCCTTGGTAAGTAGTGTATTGTTTGCTGTGTGCAGATGATTCTGGGGCCCAGAACCTGGTCCCACCTCAAGCTACTTCAGACCGCTGCTTTTCCTGAGGTGTGGGGCCTGTTCTTCCTGATCTGTGTCACTGGTTAAAATATTCTCACAAAATAGAGTGCAGAGTGGGCCCATTCTAATGCTCACTGCAGTTATGGGGTGTCTGCATCCTTCTGTCATCTCCTCCAATGCCGAGACACACGCACAGCAGAACTATTACAGATGCCGGAAGAGGGGAAATTGTACACATCTTCTGGTCACAACTACACACATGGATGAGTTAAAATACACACAAGAGAAGTGCTCTGTGGATGTGGATGTGAGGCCTGGGCTGCCAATAATCCCAGCTACTCAGGAGGCTGAGGCAGGAGGATTACATAGTCAAGGTCAGTTTGGGCTGCAGAGTAGTTCAAATCCAACTTTGTGACACTTACTGGTACTCCACTTCAAAAGCAAGAAGACAGTGGGGGGCGGGGCTCAGTGGGTAAAGACATTAGAGAACAAGACTGATGTGAATTCTATTCCCTGGTCCCGCACAGCGGAGAGACCCATCCCCTAACCTACGTGTGCATATGCTCTCTCTCTCTCTCTCTCTCTCTCTCTCTCTCTCACACACACACACACACACACAGAGAGAGAGAGAGAGAGAGAGAGAGAGAGAGAGAGAGAGAGAGAAATAAAAATGTAAGGCTGGTGAAGTTGCTCCATGGCACTGTGCTAAGCATGTAGGAAGCCCTATGTCCAATCCCCAGTATCACAAAGAAAACAAAAAAAAAAATAGGTTTATTGGGCTGTAGGTACACCATCTTTCTCCCTTCTTACATACTGTGGTAGGCACTGATTTTTTTTAAAATATTTATTATGTATAACAGTGTACAGAAGAAGGCACCAGATCTCATTATAGATGGTTGTGAGCCACCATGTGGTTGCTGGGAATCGAACTCAAGACCTCTGGAAGAACAGTCAGTGCTCTTAACCTCTGAGTCATCTCTCCAGCACCTGGCACTGATTTTTATATTTAACAAATTTAAATAAAGCCAGGTGTGGTGGAGCACATCTTGAATCCCAGCACTTCGGAGACACAGGCAGATAAACATCTATGGATTCAGGGCCAGCCTGGTCTACATAGTGAGTTCCAGTCCAATTATATCTATATAGTGAGACCCAGGCTCACACAAACAAAACAAACATATGGTAACTATAACAACAAATATGATCTGAATGTTCATGCCCCTACCCCCAAATTCCTAGGTTAAAAATCTAAGATGATGAGGTCTGGAGGTGAGTCTTTGGGAGACCATTAAGCTATGGAGATAAATCCTCATGGATGGGGCCAGGAGCTAGGCTGTCATGTAGGAATGCAGCAAAAGGCAACAGTCTACTATCAATCCAAATCATATTGTGCTGGTACCCTGACCTCACACTCCTCACCCGCCCTCCAAAATGATAAGAAACAAGCAGCTGGCTCATAAGCTCCTTCATCTACACTATTGTCACAGTGAGCGACATGGAGTAAAGCTTCTGGCATTCACTGGTTTCTCAGAGTGAAACCTACAAAAAAAAAAAAAAAAATAGTACTCTGCTGGGTTGGAAAGGGTAGGTGAGAGGGCTATAATTCATGTGACAACCAGTTCCCCTGAGACACCAGAAGTTAGAGTCTGAGCTATGGAAGTAGGTGCAGTCTCACAGGAGCAGGTGGATCCGGATGGTGGAATGCAGAAGCTATAAGTTAAAGAAGGTGCCCACAACGGAGCTGTCCGACTTCAGAAGAAACTGCCAGGGTCCAGGCTCCTGACCAGAATCTGGGGTGTGTGGAGGGCTCATCTATCTGCAGGATATGTGAGTTCAGGTTTCCAGAACTCTCTTCTGATCTTGGGAGTAAGTAGAAGGAGGGTACCCAACCCAGAGAGGAGAGTCATATAGTGGGGGTTTCTTTTGATTCATCCCGAGCTGGGGTGTCTGAGGCTTCCTCCAGCCTTCTGACTCACCCAAATGTCCCTATGAGCAACACCTACAATCCCAGCCTGGGAGCCCCCATCGGGCGAGTTAGTAAGTGTTATACGAGATGCAAGTCTGTCTCCATGGGAATGCTCCAACCAGCCTTCTAACACTTACCCCGACTTTTAGAGATCCATGTGTTTATCTCTTTTTCTCTTTGGTGTAGAAAAGACGCCGCTGAGCATGTCTGCCGAAGAGGAACCTCAGCAGCCCCCTCCAACCGTTCCCTGGCTTACGTTACCATCACCTTTTGTGTGCCCGGCTCACAGATTTGCTCTTCCTGCCCTCCCAGCTTCCCATTTTAGTTCCTTTTCTCTCTGTTCACCACTGTCTCTGCAGACAATAAACACAGGCAACTAAGAGGCAGTGAAAACACTGGCGAACTTACCTGCTAATGGCAGGTCCCCAATCACTGGGAAATCAGAGGTTGACAGGTAGCCAAAGACTGATAAGGGCTCATTGTTATCTCAGGTCCTGTCCTGTCCCCAAAACCTAACTGCCAAGCCTTAAGGCTGTGACCCTCAGGGAGGGGGAGAAGCATTCGCCCCCAGGGGCTCCGGCAGCCTGAAGATATTCAAAGGCCCTGTTTAGCAGGGCCAAGCACCTGTTGTTCTAAGAGGAAAGGAAGCCCATGGTTTATGCTTGTATCAGAATCAGGGGATTTTCTTTTTCTAGTGAGGGCAGCCGTGTGCTTTCAGAAACAATAATGGGAGTAAAACAAGCTTGGGAATGATTTAAACCTGATCCCCCTGCACAGACCGCTGCACACCCAAGCAGGTGCTCCTATTCACGGCTCCCATCCGCTCCAGTTACATGGCAAAGGGCTCCCAACTCCCAGAAGCTAAACCAGCCTTAGTGCTTAGTGCACTTAGATTCAGAGTGCAAGCCAGGAGAGGGGACATCCTGACATCATAGCACATCCGGGGTGTGTGTGTGTGTGTAGGAAACTGTGCTTTTGTATGAGGAAGCTCTCTAGTGTAAGGCCAATCACATTTGATTCACACATCAACATACAGAAACACATTACATGTCTGCCTGGTGGTGGTGGTGCTCACCTTTAGTCCCAGCACTTGAGAGACAAGGAACTGGATGTACATAAGTTCAAGGCCAACCTGGTCTACAAAGCAAGTTCCAGGGCTATTACACAGAGAAACCCTGTCTCCAAAAAAAAAAAAAAGAAAAAAGAAAAAAAGACAAAGAAGTACATTACACACTATAGCAGAAAGATAGATGTACCCACCATCTCCAAGCCTCACACCAACTGCCAGGTCACACTGCCTTCTTTTTAAAAATAAAAAATAAAAAAAACAAGACCGAGCATTTTATTACATTCCCAGATGGCTTAGTGGTGACCAAAAGGTAGAAAAACCCCACACGGGGCTGGAGAGATGGCTCATCGGTTAAGAGAACTGTCTGCTCTTCCAGAGGACCCGGGTTCAATTCCCAGCACCCACATGGCAGCTAACAACTGTCTGTAGTTCCAGTTCCAGGCAAACACCAAGGCAAATAAATAAATAAATAAATAAATAAATAAATAAATAAATAATTTAAAAAAAAGGAAAAACCCCACACATTCATAGACCAATAAACAGATAAACAAAATATGGTATGTCCATTCAATGGATTATTTGTGTATAAGCAAGTGAATAACGTGCTGATTCATGCCACAACATAGGTGAAACCTGAAACATTCTATCACACAAAAGCCGATCACAAAGACCACACGTGTGCTTGCGTCCAGAACATGGAAAAAGAAATGGGGGGGAGGGAGGAATAGGAGATCCTGCAGACGGGATGATGACAATGTCAGCGATTTAGACAGCAGGAAGACCCGCACAGCCTTTCCAATAGTCTGGAAACCACTAATTGTTTCCATGAAGAGGATGCATTTTGTGGTATGGAAATCTCAATAAACTTATTATTTAAAAACTGTCTTGTAGCTTTTCTAAATGCAAACTAGTCTCTTGTTTTTGTGTACAGTGTGTGTGGATCCCATTTAGTCTATATTAATAATTCAAGGAAGGAGTGTTCATTATCAGCCAATGGGTACCACTGGCTGTGAGTAAAACAATGTGTGGCTCCGCCTGTAAACACTTCTCAGTATCTAACCCATTCCTAGTGTCCTGCGTTTCTCCCTGCCCTGTCTCTGTGCATCAGCAAAGACCAGCTCCCCCGTACCCACCCCTAACTGCAGCTCAGGCAGACAGGCCCAGGCACGCTCGCTTGGAGGGACAGTTGCAGGCACCTGGACCACTCGGCCTGAGAAGACTCTTCATTTGTCCATTGAGAGGAATAATTGTTGGATAAGTTAATTTCTCCTCTGGAACCAAAGATTATGTGGAGAAAGGGGGCACATTGGATCCTTTAAAATAATTAGCCAAGCATAGTGGAGCATAGAGATCCCAGCAAAAGTAAGTGATCTCTATGAGTTCGAGGCTGGCCTCAGCTACAATGAGTTCCAGGATAGCCAGGATATATAGTGAGGTCCTGTTCAGAAAAAAACAAACAAAACTATATACATATTTTGTTGTGTGCATACATATTTTGTTGCTGCTTGTGTATATATTTTTAAAATTCTGTTGGCTTGGAGTGTGGGTCGTTTGGTAGAGTGCCTGCCTAGTGCATCTAAAGCACTGCGCCTGATTTCCAAGCCCTGAAAAAAAAAGGCTGGTTCACACCTGTAATCTAGGTAGAGAGTGGAAGATGAGAAGCCCAAAGTCTTCCTTAATGATATAACAGATTTGAGATCAGCCTGGGCTACGTGACTACATGAGACCCTATATCAAACAGACATCTCTTGGGCACCTGCTTAGTGTGTGGTCCTCTCTAGATGCAAGTGAGCAAGCTTTGTGGGGTGACTTTATAGCAAAGGAGGTGAAAGGTGACCCCTGGTGGCAGCAGGATGGTGGGAAGGAGGCAGAGGCTGGGAACAGTTTTAAGAACTGTGGTCACAGGAAGTCCCCGAGAAAGTGACTATAAACCAGAGGAGGCAAAGGCTCTCGGGAGGAGCATTCTGTTATGAAGAAGAATGTCCTAGGGTAAGAATAGAGCAAGTAGAAAGGCCCGAGACAAGGGTGTGCCAAGGAAGTGGGAACAAGAAATGGGGCTCAGTGGTTAAGAACACTTATAGATGACCTTGGTTCAGTTCCCAGCAACCATACTGGGCACCTCATGCTTCAGCTCTAGGGGATTTGATGCCTTCTTCCGGCCTCTTCAGATACCAGAACACTTGTGACAATATATTCATGCATAAATAAAAATTTAAAGATTAGTGTGACTGGGTGGGTGTGGTGGTACATGCCCTTAAACCCATCACTCACCAGTCTGGTCTACATAGTGAGCTCCAGGCCAGCAATAACTACAAAATTAATTAATATTAAAAATTAATAAAAAGAAAGGTAAAATCCATTGTGGGAACAGAGGTCAAAGGGTCATGGAGTGGTGAGCTCAAACAGGTAAGGCTCAGACCCCTACTCTCTGCCTCAAGCAAAGGAAGGAAAGCTATTACCATCCATCATCCAACACTCTCTGGGGCTTGTCTTATAGGCTTAGGTCAGGGCCTTTCACTGAACCTGGAGCTCACTGTTTCCTGCCAGGCTAGCTGGCAAGCCCTGACATCTGTCCACCTCCACCTGGCCCAGGACGGTATTGCAGATGTAAGGCATGCTTGGTTTTGTATAAATGCTGGGACTCTGGTCTTCATGATTCCACAGCAAGCACTTTGCCCACTGAGCCACCCAGCCCTGCTCTTTGTGGTTTTTTGAGGCAGGGTCTTATCATGTAATTTTGATAGACCATGCTGGCCTCAGAGGCAGAGATCCACCTGCTGGAATTACACGCTGTACCACAGGCAGTCCCTTCCCCATTATTCCGACACAATCCTTCTTCCAATGTCCATAAAAGCTGAAGATTCCTTTTCTCCTTGGCAAATAGACACAGAACTCATCCTGTCCCTGGGCAGGAAACTCCAAGGGAAGTCTTCGTCTCTGGGGTCATCTGACTTCTTCCTGTAGCCACACAGCAGGGACCTGCTTTTCACTGGCTTTCCGGCCAGGTGGGAAGAATCAGCTTCAAAGTGGACCACTGGGTGGGTTTCCAGGTATCTCTTTCTTGGGATATTCAGAACTAAGATCTATGGGAAACAGAGGCAACTCTAGTGAAAGGGGGGGGGACACACTCTCCCTCCATGATTAACCCATCTCTGGAGAAGTAGAAAGGCTTCCCATGCAGCCAGTGCACATACTCTAGGAATCACAGCCTGGACAAGCTAAGATCTGTCCCTCTGAACCATAGGCATCGTCATTTCCTCCCTGATACAGGATCCCATGTAGCCCAGGCTGGCCTCAGACTCATTAAGTAGCCCAAGCTAGCCTTGAACTCTTTATCCCTCTGCCTCTTTCCTGAAAAGTATCAGGATTAGTATATGTACCACAATACCAAGCTCACTAGACGGTGCATTTGAGTGGCAGAGTGATCTCTGTGAGTTTCAGGCCAGCTAGACAGACATAGTAAGGCCACATCTCAAAAAAGAGCAAAATAACTCAATTTTCTTTTCTTTTTTTTTTTTTTTAATGAGGTTTCTCTACATAGCCTTGGCTGTTCTGGAACTCACTCTGTACACAAGGCAGGCCTTGAACTCTCAAAGATCCGCCTGCCCACGTCTCCCAAATTCTAGGATTAATGGTGTGAGTCACTATACCCAAATCAACATTTTGGAGAAATGCATGATTTGTTTTTTTCCTCAAAACGTATTCTATAGTCAAAGACTATTCATTTTGTAGAAAATGCTAGACTCCTGAGAATGAAGTCGTTCTACAGAAGATACTGTCTCTGTCCAAGACTAAGACAGAGTGAGGGTAGCTCCTTTCTCAGACAGACAGACAAGCCCTGTCCCTGGGCTGAAAATGCTATTCCATCCAGTCGGCTGGCAGCTCTGGGCCCTGGAATCTTGTCTTCCTTTCTCCTTCCAAGTCCACCTGCTCTGGCTCACTTTGCATTTGAAGGCCAATTTCAACCTCATCCCATTCAGTAGGAGGACCTCACTGGGGGCTACTCAGCTGGTGCCCCAAACAGCAGGCCCAGAGATCCACACTGTAAAAGGAAAGAGCCCAGGCTAGCAAGTTACACACACACACACACACACACACACACACACACACACACACACACACTTTCAAAATTAAAAACAAAACAGCATCTTCAGGCTGGCAAGCCTAGCTCAAGCCTTACGATCACAAACCTTTGCCCACCATGCTCACTAACTTCCTGTGGCCCTGTCCACCCTGACACAGGCTCCTCACTCACAAGCCTGGATCTGGTAACTAAAGAAGCTTTTTTTCTTCCTCCAGCTGATTCAAACAATTGCCAAAAGCCACAATTGGTCAAACTGCGGAGAACTGCTGCAAGACTGTATCTCCTCCGTGTGACAGTGAATCTGCCCCGTGAAATCTCAATATATGGTCATCTAAAAAGACCTGAACAGTGACAACAGTTTCACACACCAATGCAGATGGGGGGGCGGGTGTCACAGGGCTCCACTCCTAGATAGAGAGCTACAGGAATGAATGGCTGTTGAGAGAAGAAGAATTGCTCTTTTTCAGGGATGAGCCTGATAGGTTATCCAGTGCCAAGCAGTCAGTCCCAAACACAAATAAAACATCACTAAATGAATTCAGCAGGTTGTGTGTAACAATAAAGAATTAGAGAACATGAACTTGAGGGAGGGGCAGACATGGAGGGAGCTGGAGAGGGTATAATGGAAATACAGTACTTCATGCTGAGACAGGGTTTCCTGGAACTCCTCTTTGTAGACCAGGCTCAAACTCAAGAGATCTGCCTGCCTCTGTCTGCTGAGTGCTGGGATTAAAGGTACAAGCCACCACTGCCCAGCTAAAATTCTTAATAATTAATTTAATTTAAATGAAAAAAAAAATCCTCTGGCAACTAGCAAGGTGGCTGATGTGCTTCCTGTATAAATGTGAAGCTAGGCATGGCGGCCTAACTAATCCTGGAGCTCAGAAAGAGGAGACAGGGATCCCAGAGCAAGGTGGCTAGCTAGAATAACCAAATTCCCAAACCCTCAAGAGACCTGCTTTGGTAATAAATGGTGAAGAGTGATTGAAGGAAGATGTCAATGAGAACCCCCCTTTCCTCCACATGCATGCACATATGAATGTATTCACATCACACATACATACACATAAAAGACACTGTAGTGGTTTTTTTTTTTTTCCAACTGACTTTGGAAAAAAAAAAAAAAAATTCCAAACAGAATTTCCAATCCTGATCTTTCTAACTCAAAATTAGTTTAATTGTCTAACTATCACCCATGCAAAACCCAAACCACCAACTAACACTCTGATTGATGGTTGGGGCTCCATGCATTCCAGGCTAATGACTCTGTAATTATAAATTCCAGTCCTCTCAGGAAGAGCCTGACACTCTAGGATCCAGGCCAGTGGCCTTCACTCGAGGTAGGGAGTGGCTATGTCTTTCACTCAGCAAGTGGGGTGTCATGTCATTAGTAGTGCAGCTATACAGCTATACAGCAGGAAGACAGAAAGCCACAATATAGGGTCCTCGTCCCTATGGTTAAGGAGCCGAGACCTCCCTGTGAGACAAGCACCATCCGCTTTGTCTTGCTTTCTCAATACCTGCAGAAAAATAATACATATTTATTATAAGGTCAAGTAGAAGACAGCTGTGTGGACTGCAATGTCCACAGGAGAGCATGAGCTAATCATGGAAGCCAGTGTTGTTAGGCAAGCGGTGAGATGTTAGCCAGAAGTCCAGAGAAAAAGTCTGTACACTGAGTGTGTGGACAGAGGGGGATGAGAAGCTGCTGAAGGAAGGAAGGCACTGGGTAGAAGCTGAGACCAGTCTAAAGGGGTGGGTAGGCAGAGAAGCCTTCAGAACTGGTGGGGGAATCTTAAGAGTGAAAACCGAAAGGAACCACAGATTTCCCAAAAGTATGGGGAAGGAAGGTGGAATAGATCCTGATGGGAAGGTTAGCCTCATGGAGGCAGACAGGATGTTCTCAACTACACTTCTGTCTTTGGGGATGGTAAGTCTGGCTTCCTGACCATTTTTGGTTCCAGACTCTCTGTTGATAACCTACAGTTGTGTCTAAACCCAGCTTGGCTGGGCAGCGCCTGGCGCTCAGGCCCTGGGAATACAGCCCCTGTTCTGCGATGTATTTCCCCCTTGATTTCAAACTGTCCCTTCTCCCTGGCTTCCCAAGTCCCCTTGAGTTATAATTGGGTCTGCATGCCAAATTCTCTTGCTATTTTTTTTTTCAATTGACTTTTAAACAATACATTTGCAGTCAAATGCTCTACCACTGAGCTATACCCCCAGCACCTGTTCATGCTTGTTTCCCTGGGGTACGATTGGTATACGCAAACTTACCAATATATTTAATATATGCAACCAATGCCTGTGGACATGTGAACATAAACATCCATGATACTATCCCACAATGGGAACAATATATCTAAAATCCCCAAGCTGGTATTCCTTTGCTTTCCCCCTGTAATGTACAATAATAAATTTACCTTCTTAACCCAGTTCTAAAAATTACTGTTTCATGCCTGAGTGTGAGTGTGCACATGGCTCATGTTTGGAGGTCAGAGGACAATCTTTGGGCTAGGTTCTCTCCATCATCTTGTTTTTAGGTGGGGTCTATCTTGTCCCTGTTACTTCAGGCTGACTGGTCTGCAGGCTTGCAGGAGATGCTCCGTCTCTCAGCCTCCCATCTTACACAGGAGAATCAGAATTACAGATGTATATCCCTGCATCTGGTTTTTTCTTGATTTCCAGAGACTGAACCCAGGGCACTGGGCACGCACAGCAATCACTTACCTGCTGAACTACCTTACCAGCCCTTAGCACGTTCGTAGTTAACAGTATATTGTTAGCTACCAGTACAATATTGTACACCAGATGTCCACAACTTCTCATCTTGTGTGACCAAAACATAGAACCAATAACTAACATCTCCCCACAGCTCCTCTTCTTACTCCCTGGCCATAATCACCATCCTACACTGTGCTCCAGCTTTACCTGTTTGAGAGTCTTCCTAAGTAGAATCATCGTGCACCAGCCAGTTTATTGCTTGTAATGCTTCCTGGGTTGGTCTGTGCGGTTGAAAGTAAAAGCTCCTTTGCTCTAAGGCTGACAATAGGGTTCTAAGGTTCACTCTAAGTCCACGTCACCTTTTCTTTGTCCATTCCTCTATGCATGGACACCTGCATCATCTCCACATCTCAGCTATTGTGAATCAGGCTACAAAGCACATGAGAGCATGTATCTTTCTGAGATTCTGAGTGGAATATTCTTTGGGACAGATATTCCAAAGTGAGACTTCTGGGTAAGATGGCAGTTGTTTAACTTTTAGGGTTTAAAAGAACTTATTTATGTGTCTGTGTGCCCATGTAAGCTGATGTGCACTACATGCACTCAGATCCATGCAGAGGTCATCTCATCTGCTGGAATTATAGTTAAGGAGGCTGTGAGCTGACATGTGCTGCTGGGGACTGAACTAAAGTCCTCTGCTAGAGCAACAAGTGCTCTTAACTGCCAAGCCATCTCTGAAGTCCTAGTTATCTTTCTTTTTACATTTTTTAAATTTTGTGTATGAGGAAGGGGAATGAATGTGGAGGTCAGAGAACGACTTTGCAGGATCTAGTCATCTCCCTCTACTACATACGTCTAGAGAATCAAACCTGGGTCATCAGGTTTGGCAACAAAGTGTCTTTACCCATTGAGCCATCTTGCCAGCCCAAAGTTTAACTGGGTAATCGCCATATTGTTTCCACCACAATTGTCCCATGAAGTTTATACTGTGGAACAACTCTACCCATCGGGTAGTCCCAGATAACTGGGACCAGCAAGACATAAGGTTGGGTTAGGAAGACTGCAGAGGTGAAAATAAAAACCACTATGAGGGGCTGGAGAGATGGCTCAGCGGTTAAGAGCACCGTCTGCTCTTCTAGAGGACCCGGGTTCGATTCCCAGCACCCACATGGCAGCTAACAACTGTCTGTAGTTCCAGTTCCAGGCAAACACCAAGGCAAATAAATAAATAAATAAAGTTTAAAAAAAAAAAAAAAACACTATGAAGGTAGGGACCTACAGGGAAACAGAAATAAAAACAGAAGTGTGAACGCGTGTACCAGCATTGCAAGATATCTAAACCCATACAGCATAGATGGACTATAAACACTGATCCCCTGCAGTTGAGGAATGGGTAATCAGATGTCCTGGTTAACTGAGAGTTGCCTGTGAAACAATAAACACATGCCTGGTCTTGGGAGACTCCACTCTGGGGTTTACATTAAGCACCTTCCCTGCAACTTAGAGAGGTGTTGAACCTGTGATTCAGGCACCTCCCTGCAGCTAAAGGGCCCAAGACAAAATTATAACCTTAGGTAAACCATTGAGACTCTAAAAAAAAAAAAAAAAGCAACTCAATTACAATGTTGTCAAGTGTAAACTTTGTGACAATATGACAAATGGTAAATGACTAACATCTCTTAGATGCATCTCTTAGACCAGAATCACAATGGTCTAAGAGCACCTGTCATTCCATTAGCTACTTTTCTACTACTGTGATAAAACACCATGACCTAAGTTACTTATGGAAGAGTTTACTTGGGTTTCTAGTTCCCGGGGTAGGAGCTGATGTGGCAGAGTAGAAGGGTGGTAGCTGGAGCTTACATCTTCTTCAAGCATAAGACAGAGAAGCATCAGGAGGAGCAGGAGATACTGAGAACTCAAAGCTCTCCCAACCCAAGTGATACACGTCCTCCAGTAAGGCCACAGTGCCTGAGCCTTCCCAAACAGTGCCACCAACTGGGAGCCAAGAATTCAGATGCCTGAGACTGTGGGGTATTTCATTCAAACCACCACACTCCACACCCCCCCACTCTCTTGACTATATTATAATGCAAAGTACATTTGGTCCACCTTCTAAAATCCCTATATAGTCTTTCACAGTCCGAACATTTTAAAAAAGCCCAAAATCTCTTTTGCAATTCAAGGCAATCTCTCAATAGTAACCCCATCCCATGAAAAAGCAAAAACCAAATTATATACTTCCAACATACAAAGGCATTGAATATACATTGCCATTCTAAAAGAGGGCAAGGCATAGTGAGGAAATACTGGGCCAAAGTAAGATTGAAAGGCCAGCAAGGCAAGCATAAAAGCAAGTTCTCTAGCTCCAGGTCCAGTGCCAATCAGCTTTAGTGGCTCCGCCCTTCCAGGTTTGCTGTCTGCAACCTCCACCTCTCTCTTTGGCTGGTTCTACCCATTCAGCGCAGCTCTTCTTCACAAATATCTCATTGCTCTGGCATCTTCAACATCCTGGGCCCCCCAACACAAGCCAGGATCTACTTCCACAGCTTCACCTGTGACCTCTCAGGGCCCCTGAAGACTTCGCACAGGGACTTCCTCACCATACACAGCCTGGGCTTGGTCTTTCTCTGACACCATGGAGATAATTTCCATCATTCCTTAACTCTTGCATCCTTCTTGACGCTAGAGCCAAGTGAATGACATTGCCAAGTTCAGCTCCCAGCTTGGGATGGCCAGGGTCTCATCAGCAATAGCTGAGTGTAGTTGTCTTTTGGGAGCAAGAAAATGCCTTATACTCTTTCACAGGCTGGAAGCTTAACCTAGTGAGGTCTTGCCCTGAGGTCACCCTGCCCTTTATTCTTGTTCTGAGGGAAAGGTGGCTCTTATCTCTTTTAGCACAAGCCTCGGCTGCAACATTAAGTTGTTGGTATCTTTTTCTCTCTCTAAACTATTCATGTTGTACTTCTTTCTGCCCCAGTCGCTCTTAATGTTCACTAATAACCACACGACAGAGTCAATATCAGGTTGCCTTGGAATCTCCTCTGTCAACAACATTAGTTCATTACTTTTACAGTTAGCTTCAAGCAAGCTCTTAGGGCAATGATAAAACATAGACAAATTCTTTGCTAAGATGTCACAAGAATGGTCTCTAGACCAGTTGCTAATACTGTTCCCCTCAGAAATCTCGGGAGCTGGGCCTCCATAGTCCACATTGCTCTCAGCATCAGTGTCTTTCAGGCTTCTAATAAGATGGCCCATTAAGTCCCTGTTAAAGGCTTTCCTAGTCTAAAATCTAAGTTTTCTATATTCTTCCAAAAAGCAGCATGGTCTGGCCTTTCACAGCACTATCCACCTCTGGTACCATACATCTTATATCTGTTATTTTCTGTATAGAGGAAGCCTGGCAGCCAGAGCAGGAAGCTGAGAACTTACATCTTTCACTGTAAAAGTGAAATGGAAAGTGCACTGGGAATGGTGGGAGGCCGTGAGGACCTCAAGACCCACCCCCAGTGACATACTTCCACTTGGAAGGCCACACCTCCTAAGCCTACACAAACCACACCAACTGGGAACCAAATATTCAAATGCCTGAGACTATGGGGGAACATCTCACTCAAACATAAGAATTCCCACCCAGCTTCTGAAATCACGCCCCACAGCAGGCTAGGGACTGACTTTGTACTCAGTACAAGTTCTTAAGATAAATGGAGCAAACCTGGGTAACTACCATGCCCATCAGTCTATGAGCTTTCTATAACCCTCACATCTGCCCAGGCCCTGGCTGGACACATCTCCATGCCCCCACCATATCCTACCATTTTTCTGGACCCCATCTCTAAATCCCAATGTGCATGCTTGTGTGTGAGAACAAAGTAGCCACCCAAGACAGCGATGCTCCAGATCCAGTCCATAGCTTTTCAACAACCATTCTTATCACTGGGGCAAATGCTACTGTCCTCCGTGCTGGGCTCTGGCGCCCAGTTACTGTCAAATTACCGTCTCCAGCCCAAGGCCTCCAGGGCAGATTACTCAGGAGGCAGATGTTCTAGTTCCATTGAGCCTGAAGGCTATAGGACAGTTTAATAGGTATGAAAAGAATTCACTGTACTATTTGCGTCACAAACAAGTTTTGTTCTAAAGGTTCATTTTATTTTTCATTTTGTGTATTTGTGTTATGCCAGTGTGTGAGGATGCATGTAAGAGTTCAGAAGAGGAACCAGATCCCCTGGTGCTGGAGTTAGCCCAGAACAGAACTACTAACTGCTGGGCCAGCTCTCCAGCTCTCTCCTAAAAACTGTTCCATTGTCCAATTGTGATCGGGATGGCTAACTATGCAGTCAATGGTGTGTGCATGTGTGCATTCACATACAGGAGGCCCTAAGGAGCCAAAATGGAAAGGTATAAATATTAACTGAATCAAGTGACCGTCAAGACTATAACCTAGAATAAGTGCCATTTATAGATTTGTTCACTGACTGTGGCCACAAGTTATGACAAACACAAACCAACAATTTCAACTTCTGCAGTGCCAGGGAACATTTGATAGTGCAAAGGAAGCCTGGGACTCAAAATGGTTCTAGATGTATGCTAAAAATCTGCTATTATGATGGAAATGAATCACAGTGAAATGTAATTAAAAGCATTTAAAACTCTCCCTGTAGGTGGCCTCCAGTGATGTGTGAAAGTGCACTTGACCCAGAAAATAAATCATGAAAAAAAAGAGGTTCACTTTAAGAGCAGTAGTGGAATGGGCATCAGTGGGGCACATATCTGCCAAGGCAAAGAATCACTAAAGAACCTGTTTTGTAATTGCAGTTGGAGGGGCTTGTAGGGGTGACTAGGCCTAATAGTGGAGCTAGACCAAGGCCAGTGGCAAAAATAAGAACGCTGAATTTCTCTGATGCTCTGATTTAAGAGTGGTGTCGGGTGCTGAAGAGGTTGAGAGCAGTGGCTGCTCTTCCAGAGGATCTGGGTTCAATTCCCCGCTCCCCCATGCTGGTTTACAACTGTCTAAAACTCCAGTTCCAGGGGCCTGACACCCTGCTCAGAACATGCTTCTGGGACCTGACCAAGAAGGATGATAACAGGCTAAGGCTTCCTGGACAATGGAGGAGTTTCAGGGAATCTAGGGATAATGGCGAGCGTTCCACCATCAGCCCATGGTCTGTCTGCTGGGGAGCATACAACCCTAGCTAGCAGGAAGGGATCTTTTTAATCCTGTCATTCAAATATCCAGGGAGGATCTCTGGACTATAGACAGCGCTTCGCAAACTTGGCTGCATATCAGAAGCCCCTAGGGAGCTTTTAGAAAATTCCAATGAAGCCTGAGCCCCACCCTAGCCCAGCTGAACCTCGGATCTTCGGGTGTGGGGGCTGGGCAGGAGCATTTCTGAAAAGCTCCCCAGATGATTCTACTGTGCAATCCCGGGTTGAGAGCCACTGGACCCTCTGACCTTTGAGGGCTTTTCTTTCTCAGAATCTGGAGAGAGTGCATTTCGTGTTTATCTTAGTGGTTCTGGGAGCAGGCCCCAGGGCAGCCTGGAGTCTGGTTTCCTCCAGGTTCAGTCTAAGAAGCCCTTTATGGGAAACTGAGTAGGTGAAGAGTTCTGTGTGTACCTATATGTATGTGTGGACGTGCATACATATGCACATATATGTGGTGACCAGAGGTTGACAAGGCATGTTTTCTACAGTTGCTTTTCCTGATTTTATGAGACAAGGCCTCTCACCAACCTGGAGATTTGGCCACAGAGCCCTGAGGACTTGCCTCTCACCATGAGCCCCCTGCATGGGGGCTCCGCTTTGAGCCACAAGTGGGTTTTTGTTTGTTTGTTTGTTTGTGGTGGGTGTTTGAGACAGGGTATCACTGTCTGGCCCTGGCTGTCCTAAAACTTCCATTCTAAACCACCAGGCTGGCCTCGAAATCACAGAGATCTACCTGCCTCTATCTCCTGAATGCTAGGATTAAAGGTGTGCACCAATAAATGCTCTTTACGGTTTGAGCCATCTCTCAGCCCTGGATGGACAATTCTGATGCCCAGGGTTAAGTGGCAAAAAAAAAAAGGAAGAAACACCCTGCTCTCCACTCGCTAAAAGCATAAACTCAGTGAACTTCGGTTTCACAGCAAACACCCACGCACCAGAAGCTCAAAGATAAACCAGAAGCAAACACCAGGATCATTACTAAAACAAGCAGATGCTGCCAAGCAAAGTAAAAAATATCCTACCACAAATGACCTACTCCTAGAGAGAAAGAGCAAAGGTGCCTGCCCCAGCGCTCAGACAATGACCCAGAAGGCACTCATAAAAGAGAACCCAGAATGTCTTCCCTTTGGACAAAAAAGCACAGAAAGGCTTGATCCCCTGGCTGCAATGGTTCTGTTCAGTTAGAAAAATAGCAATAAAGAACAGCTGGAGAGATGGATCCGTGGTTAAGAGCACAGACTGTTTTTGTTTTAAATTATTTTATCTGTATTGGTGTTTTGCCTGTATGTATGGCTATCTGTGTGAGGACATCAGGTCTCCTGGAAGTGGAGACATAGATAGTCAAGAGCTGCCATGTGAATACTAGGAATTGAACCCAAGTCCTCTGGAAGAGCAGTCAGTGCTTTTAAACACAGAGCCATCTCTCCAGTCCCAGCACATACTGTTCTTGCAGAAGACCTGAGTTTGATTCCCAACACTCATATAAGGCAGCTTATAACTGCCTCCAACACCCCTCTGACCTCCTTCTCCACAGGCAGACAGATGGACAGGCGCATGTGCACGCGCGCGCGCACACACACACACACACACACACAGATCTTGAAAGACCAAGACCACTTGAGAACCTCTGTTCCAGAGCCTCTATCCCAACTCTGGGCTACCAGAAACAAGCTATTTCAGCTAATGCATGCCCAGGGCACCAGAACCCAGAGATTCTGAGAACAGGATTTAGACACTTTGTGTGTGTGTGGTGCTCCAGGGAACCGAGGAGGGTGAAATATGCTCAACTTTCAGGGGACCTCATAGGGCGTGGATCTCCAACCCAATTTTCTAAGGGCAGTCAACCAGGCCTATAGCCTGACACTTGGCTTGCCATGCTAGGCCCACCTAGATAGACTGTCGCTTTTCCCCCTGTTCACCAGGCTATTGCTTGGGGTCCAGCTGGACAAGAGCTTTTGAGTCCCCTCTGGAGACACGGCTACATGTGTAGCTCTGTCATCTGGCTTAAGTGGTACAGACCCTGATGCTAGGATATAAAAGCCTAGGTCTAGTGTGGACAATCTCATCCTTCTACTATGGGCTGAGTATATACAAAGTATGTATGCATGTATATATTATATACATGTATGTGCATATGTACATATACATACACATATGTAGGTGGAGATTGCTTCTTTGACCTGTTGGCTTCCTCTAGATAAACACCCCATCTTCCCCTTCCTCTTAGGCATTCATCCATCCCCACCCCAGGAGACAGGAAAATCCAGCCAGGTAAACTCTGGGGTGGGAAAAGCAACCCAAAGCACACCAATGCATCTCTCCTTACCCAGAGCCCAGGTCCCACTTTCTACACCTTAAAGAAAACTACAGCCTGTGGGCTGACTTTTGATCCCCTTCAAAAGGACTGAACCAAACACCCACATTTTATTTTACTTGGAACACTTTTGCTGATCGGGACAGGTTGGTTGGTTGGAGGCATGTCATTTTTCACTGGGCTAGGCTATAGTCCAATCTGGTCTGGAACTCACTAACAAGAACAGCCTGGCTTTTAAGCCATAAGCCAGGTTTTCAGATTACATTTTTATAGACTTTATTTACCTTAAGAAATATCTTACGGAGCTGAAGAGATAGCTCAGTGGCTAAGAGTACTGACTACTCTTACAGGACCAGGGTTCAAGTCCCAGCAGCCACATGGCAGCTCACAGCTGTCCGTAACTTCAAGATCTGACATTTCAAGATCTGATTTCCTCACTAAACATACATGCAGGCATCAAAGAAAAAAAATGAAAACAAATAAATTTTTTTTTTAAAAAAAAAAAGAAATATAGTTCATGACTCTGAACCACCAGAAGATCTTAAAATCTCCCAGAAAATTAGGATGAGTAAAATTATCCTGGAGACTCCACAGTCACCTCACTCAGTAAAGTGTCATCCAAGCATGAGGATCTGAGTTAGGATCCCCAGGACTCAGGCTGATAAGCAGGGCACAGAAGTACACATGTAAACCCAGCTCTGGGGCTGGAGAGATGGCTCAGTGGTTAAGAGCACTGACTGCTCTTCCTGAGGACCAGGGTTCAATTCCCAGCATCCACATGGCAGTTCACAACTGTCTGTAGTTCCAGTTCCAGGCAAACACCAAGGCAAATAAATAAATTAATTAATTAATTAAAAAAAAAAAAAAACAGCTCTGGAGAGGTGGAGACAGTTGAGCCCCTGGAACTTGCTGACCCTCCAGCTTGTCCGGATCAAATTCCATGCTCCTGAGAGACCCTGCCTCAAAAAACAAGGTGATGGGCAGGCAGGAGGCTCAGCAAGAAAAGGCACTTGTGGCCCAAGCCTGGTTGAGTTCAATCCCTGGGACCTTGTAAAGGCAGAAGGAGAAAATTCACTCTACAAATCTGTCCTCTGGCCTCTACATGTATGGCTTGACATGCATACCCCATAATCATAACATAGGATGAAGAGCGACTGAGAAAGATAACTCAGTGCCAGCTTCTGGCTTCCACTGTTCACACACGCATAAACTGCACACAATAACTAAGTGGATAAATAAATGCTTAAATCTGTGGGTTTTTTGTTTCGTCTTTTGGGACAGGGCCTCTCTGTGCAACTGTCTCTAGCCCGGGATTTGTGGCAATCCTCCTGCCTCTGCCTATCAGGTACTGAGATAACAGGTGAACACCACCACATCTGACTCCTGTGCATTTTTAACCCATGGTTACCCCTCAGGCACTCTGTAGCCTTAGAATGATCACTAGGAGCAGCATTCATGCCACATATTCCTTTTCTATAATACACGATTGTAATGCTCTGAGCTATGGGAAACATTTTAATATAGATTTGAACATATTAAAAGCCTGCAGATAAAAATGCTGTGTTGCAGCCTGGCTGTGAGGTGTGTGTGTGTGTGTGTGTGTGTGTGTGTGTGTGTGTGTCTCGGGGCCACAGCTGGTTAGTTGTGTTGGTTGGGTGGTTTTATGCACACAGGTGTTTGTTTTGTCTGCATCTATACCTGTGCATCACATGTGTGCAGTTCTCCCAGAGGCCAGAAGAGGGCATTGGATCCCCTGGAACTGGAGTCACTGACCATTGAGACTTCCAGGTGGGGGATTTGAATAGACCCAGACTCCAGCCCCTGATTTGTCTTTGTTAAAGAGTGTATGTCACCCTGCTGGGAGAGACTTCAGAGCAGAGGACTGGTAAAGGACCAAGGAAAACGGGAGATGTATATGGGGTGTGGCTGTGTGTTCACTCAGGTGGTGGGGGAAAAATACAGAGGATAATCTTTAGCCTTTTCCAGCCACAGGGTGGATTGGTCTCTAAGAACTGAACCACACTCTAAGCAAAGGCTCTTTTATTGTTATACAATTCACACCTTTAGTAAATCAATTTGGTATACCAAAGTCTTTTATCTAAGCCCCCCCCAGAGGGGCAATGCCAAATGCAAAATCCTCCCATCAGTAAGACTCACAGGAGCTTGGAGTTGACCTCTATGCCTTCATCCTACACTGATCAGTAGGTATGGAGGGGATTTCAGTGTGGTCAACAAATATTTGGGGATAGTTGGTGAGTGGTAGTTAAAAGTGTTTGGAATTCCAGTTGCAGTGACATGAGACTATACAGGTTTTATAAATCACAAAGCTATACACTAAAAATGTTCACTTTTGGGGGGCTGGAGAGATGGCTCAGCGGTTAAGAGCACCGTCTGCTCTTCCAGAGGACCCGGGTTCGATTTCCAGCACCCACATGGCAGCTAACAACTGTCTGTAGTTCCAGTTCTAGGCAAACACCAAGGCAAATAAATAAATAAATAAATAAATAAAGTTTTTTTAAAAAAAATGTTCACTTTTCTATATATTAATTTTAGATTTTTAAAAAGAAAAAAATTGGACTTTTAAAGATTTTACTTCTTTAAAATGGGTATGTTTTTGCTTGTCTGTATGTAAACCACCTGTGTGCAGGTACCCTCAGAGGCCTGAAGAGGGCTCATAAATCCTGCAACTTGTATTACAGGTGGTTGTGAGCTGCCTGCGTGGGGCTAGAAACTGAACCAGGATCCTCTGGGAGAGCATCAAGCACTCTTAACCATTAACGCATCTCTCCAAGCTCCACTTTTAAAAATTAATATTTTAGTTAAATATTTAATATATTTAATTAGATGTGTGGGAGCGTGTACACATAACTGTAGTATCTGTGGAGGCCTGAAGAGGGCATCCTGGAGCTGGGGTTATAGGTGATTGTAAACCGCCCCAATCATGTGGGTGCCAGGAACCAAACTCAGGTCCTCTGCAAAAGCTGCATGTATTCTTGGCTCCTAAATCATGTATCCATCACTCTGTCCCAAAGTTTTTTAATAGAATAAAAGTTGGCTGGAGCAAGACACGTGGCTGCCCCCTCTTACATATGTGACTGTCTCAGAGTGCACACACCCCTTCCTGAGCTGATGCTGCTGTCCTTACTCAGGCATATAGGCTTTGAACTCAAAGAATCAAGTGACCACCAAGTCAGAACACCTTGGCAGAAAAGGGAACAGAGACCACTGGGCAACAATGGAGACTCTTGGAAAGAGGCAAGGTCTGCAGGACAGGGGCCAGGCTTGCTGGACGATGGATAGGAATATTTATTTATTTATTCAGTTCCCACCAAGCATCCCTTGACTGAGCTTTCCCAGTATCCTGGGCTGAGGAAACCTGGCTCTATGACCCTTTTCATACAGGCCAAAGGCAAATACTCTGAAGAGGATAAAGGACCAGTCAGCATTGATGTGGAAAGCAGTAGGAAAGGTCTAACCCCATCTATCCTCTTCACATTATCCTCCAAAGCTTCTGCAGGCAGACAGCAAGTAAAGGCCTTCTAGATCTCCAGGACTCTGTCAAAGACATCACTGGGCAGGCAGACAACCACAATGCAGGCAAGGCCTGCAGAAAAGCCCACCAGATCCCTGGGCCAACAGATAATCTCATGGGAATTTCAGATGAGGGGCTAGACTATGGTAAGATGGAGACCTGTCACTGAAGGAGCATCTGTCCTAGAAGAGCCTGAGTCAGGACAGCACCTGAGGACCAGGGGCCCCAGGACATCCTATGTTCACAGCAGAGAACTGAGGAGGCCACAAGAAAGCCCAGGAACACCAGGAAGTGCCTCCTGCATCAGGGTCCGTGCCTTGCCTTCCAGGAATCCCCTCTTCTTGAGGCCAAGTCCACTATTATTTATTTAGACAAGAATTGCCCCACCTTCCAGGGCACTGTAAACCTTTCTCACACAAAGCCCAATTGTGCTTCCAAAGGCCTCACAGCCAACTGTGAGGAAAAAGGGCCCCAGGGAAGACAGTTTGTGCCATAGAGGAAAGCCTGGTCAGATTTAGATGCACATTTCAATAGCAAGAAAATCCTCTTCAGGGTGTAGCACAACCTTCTAAGTTCAGACAGTGAGATGGTAGGAGACTATGGGGGAGCTGGAGCTATTGACATATTCTGAAGCATTGACAAAGGCTTCACCAGGTGCCTCACTGAGACGAAAACCAGCATGCTGTTCTGTTCAGTTATTCACTTACAGGGAAGCAGAGAATCATTTTCTTAAAGCAGGACAGGTGAATGAAAGAGATACTAAAAGTAGACAGTGCTAGAATTTTCCTTTAGAAAGGACAGGAACCTTCATCCCCTCTCATCCTGTGTGTGTGGAGGTAGGGGTAGCTTAATCTAACTTATGCCAGATAAGTTTAGTAATTCACCCACAGTGATTTTCCTTAGGATAAATGTGGGGACAGAGTATGTTACAGGCTTTGGCTGATACAAGAATCCTGGACATGGAAGCTAAAGTTGGGGTTTCCTGGGTTTGCCTGCAGGGGTAAGAGGGGTTACACTCTAGGCTGCAGACATGGGGTTTCTAGGTATATGCTGAGGGGTCTCTCGGTGGACCAGTCCAGTCTGCCCGCAGTCCCCACAACCCCACTGAACACACAAGGCTTACTCCTTATGTTCCCTAGCACCCAGCCTCCTGGGAGGGGTCTCCCACCTTGACCCTTTGCTGCAGAATGCTTTTCTGTTTTGGGGACAAGCATTCTAAATTTCCAGAGCTTCACAAATGATGAGCAATCATACTAATTGCCCCTCACCTTTTGCTGACCCCAAGATTTCCCCTTAACAGAATAGGGGTAATCTCCATTCTGTCCAGCTCATTTTGCTCCCTCAAGTCACCTGAAGGGGGACTGCCCACTGCCCCTTCCTCAGTAAGTGTCAGGGTCCTACCAGAGTCAAACATGCCCACTCCCACCCTGTGTGTGTGTGTGTGTGTGTGTGTGTATTCTAAAGCCTGCCCCCCCAGCTCAGACATAAACGATCCTATCAATAACAGAGCCTTAGAGTGTAGCAACCTACTGCCTCCAGCTCAGCATCTTTCCTGTGAAGGCTCACATAAGCTACCATGGGAAATGATGCCACATATTAGGGGCTGGATACGATAAATCTGGATCTGAAGTCTGTCCCTCCCTCTAAATAGCTGTGTGACTTCAGAAAAAGATATTGGTTTCCCTGAGCCTTGATTTCATCTTGAGTAAATCAAGAATAACATTGGTCCTCACTGCAGGGTTGTCCAGAAGATTAAATAAAATGATGACTATAATACTCTTTGCTGGGAGATGGTGGCAAACACCCTTAATCCTAGGGCTCAGCAGCCTTGCTCTACAAAGTCAGTTCCAGGACAGCCTGGGCTGTTACACAAAGAAACTCTGTCTCAAAAACAAAAAACCTACACTCCCCTCCCCCTCTTTCTCTGTATGTATGTATGTATGTATGTATTTATATACTACTCTGGACCACAGAACGGTGAATCAAAGTTTTATCACTACAAAAGGTGCTCAGGGGCTAGGGCTGCAAAATGGCTCAGTTGGTAATGTGCTTGCTATACAGACATCATAGTATAGTTGGGTCTGGATTCCCAGCATGCAAATCCACGTAAAAAGCTGAGTGCAGCAGCATGCATCTGAAATCCTGAGCTAGGGAGCCAGGGAGCCAGGGGCCAGCAAGTCAGCCCCACTCAATCATCAAGCTCTACATGCATGGAGAGACCCTGAAATCTAAGGTGGACGGCCAGCCAAGCTGCACAGAGGGTAAAAGTCCTTGCTGCTGGGTCCGATGACCTGAGTTCTACCCCTGGAACCCACATGGTGGGAGGCGAACTGACCTCTGGCCTCTACACACATGCACACACATATACACATGCAACACACACATATCAAAGAGAAACTCAGGTCCCTCATTAGATTCTTGTTGCTAAGAGGTTTCTCACCCTTCTATCTTGGTCTCTCCCCTAGCAAGATGCTGGTAACATGTCCCCTCCTCAAGACTTAAGCATTCCAAATCTCTCTAGACATTACCAAACTCTGCTGCTGAGGTGCATGCTCTGTGGAAAATGATGTAGGTCCACAAGTGCACACACTGGCTAATGTGGCGCATACTGATCGATTAAAGAGTTAAATGGGGTAGGCTGGGATGTGGCTCAGTAGGTAGAGTGCTTTCCTCACATTAGGAGGCATGGGTTCAATTCCCAACAGTGCATAAACCAGAGGTGGTGGTGCACACATGCAATCCCAGCACTCCTTTGCTACAGCCTGGGCTACAGGAGACCCCATCCCTAGGCGGGGTTTGGGGTCAGTAGAACTGAATTTCCATGTATAGAGCCCTTGAATGTACTCATGGAAACTTTGTAGGAATCAAGACTCCACATACACACAGGCCTTCTGAGTTTCTTTACATCTGCCAGCTCGGTCACTGGGCTCGTAAAGACGCCTGTAGACTTCATCTGGCATATACATACAGAGTCCCATTGAATACAGCGACTCGCTGGGCCCCCAGCTCCCCCCATCTGGTTAAGAATGTACTCAGGAACTCGGCCTGAAGAAGAAGGAAGAACACAGGGGTTTCTGTGTGCTCCCTGCCGGGTCCTTGCCTTCAGCAGACTGGAGGGAAAGGAAGACACGCCAGGGCAGCAGGCTGTGTCGGTCATTCCTGAGGCAAGGGGCATTTTGCCAAATGTGCAATTCCCTTGGACTTGGTGGATGTGACCCAACTCCTCTGTGCACTATTTTCCTTGTTCCAAAGAACTAATGGCTTGGTGGAGGCTTGTGCCCACTGACAGGGGACCAGCATACACCAGCCCATCTCCTTGGGTTTAGGGGGAGTCAATAACCAGGTCAAAGATTGAGCCCAAAGGCTCAAAACTGGACAGTGGAAGGAGGGGACGTGAGTGTCTGCTTTACAGACAGAAGTCTGTTTACCCAGTGTTATTTAAAAACAAGAATCCTGAATCCCCTTCCTCCCTCATTATGACTTCTTTAACATTTGTTTTTAATTTATCCGAGATCTTAATCTTCACTGAGAACTGCATATGAGCCAAACTTGAACTCGAAAACCAAGCGAGGCCTTTTGTTCTGCCTGCGCTAATTAGTGTACAAAGGAGAGTCTGATTTCTGCCCTTCCCCACAGTCGGAAACACTGGTTCCCATTGATGTAACTACCAGCATTGGAAGGGGGTGCGGGCTGCCGACTGGGTACCGGCCCCGGAACAGGTATCAGGAAATGAAGGTTCTAATCCTGGCTGACTCACGGCGTACCACTGAGACAAGTTATTTCAAGCACAGTGCTTCATCTTTAAATAACTGACCGCTTCCTGCTGGATGTGCCTAGTACCTGAACTAAAAACGAACAGGCCTCTCTCACTCTAGTCATTTGTATTTGAAAATGAAGTTCCAAGAGCAGAACAGTCAACAAACCCACCTATGGTTCTCATGCTGAAAATGGCTTCTGTGGAGGGTGGTTTCCATTAGGTGCTATTTGGGGGTTAGGAGGATCCTCTGCCGTTCCTTCGTTCATTCAACAAATACCAGCGCCTTCTATGCGCTGGTGCTAAAAATGTAATAAAGACAGAATTAAGTGATCCACTCCCTGGCATCTTCAGCAAGTTGAGGATCCAAGAGACAAGTATGTTTTGGATAAAGAAGATATGTGCATGCCAACAGTGAAATGTGCTTAGGAATTTTCAGGTAGAGAAGGGATACATGGGGAGGGGTAAGAAAAGCCAAATGAGCAGAGAAATCCTGCACAATCCACACCCTCAAAGAAATCCTCTGCAGGGGCATGTCAAAGGCTGGAGAAGTCCTCCCCAGATGAAGCAAAGGACGTCCATCTACCTATTAGCATCCCAAAGACCTCTGGGAAGCCCTGAGAGAGGGCTATTGTTCTCAAAGCCTGGAAGAAACTTCAGCAGGAAACAAAAGCCCTTGTTCATATAACTGGAAAACTATCCTGTGTCTCTCGGAGTAGCCAAAATACCTTGCGTTGCTAGTGTAATTCCAAAGTATTTTCCTTGGCATGGCCAATAAAAACATATGGCCTCCGCAACTGCGCATACACTCTCCAGTCACAGAGAGCCCCACAGACATGAACCGGGGGACCAGGTTCAAAGTTCCATTTCCAGCTCAGACCTCTGCTTTATTTGTTTTTAAAAGGCTGGACAGCCTCAATTCTGACAGGAACTGGGAAAGGAAAGAAAAACTACCATAATAAGCAAAATGAAATGATCAGCCACCAACGATGGTCTTATCAAAACTACACCATGGAAGACAAGACGCATACAATGATTGCTGTTGTTACCCAAAATGTGCAAGAAGACGGGCTTTTTGTGTTTATTTTATTACATACTGTGCACAGAGAGAAATATAAATAGACAATATCAGGTATTCACACACATGTGGACTGAAGGCAGACTTTATATTCGAGGCAGTGTCCTAGATTTACACTGATCAAAATTGAAATTTAATGGCCAGGGTCCTTTGGTTAATAAATCCAAAAACATAAAGATATCACTGTAGTAGAGTACTTCTCTGGTATTGGTGAGGATCTGTGTTTGATTCCTAGCAAGAAAAAAAAATTGAAACTAAGTAACAGTCGTGCTGGGATGTAACTTGGCTGGTAGAGTGCCTGCCTGGCATGCAGGAAGCCTTGAGTTTGATCCCCAGCACCACATACCCCAGGCAGTGAAGCACAAGCCTAGGCATGCAGTAAGCAGAGGCAGGCGGTTGTCCAGTTACAAAGCAAACAGGAGTTACATGAAACCCAATCTGAAAACATGGTAAAATGGGGCTATAGAGATGGCAAGGTGATTAAAGATCTCTCCTCCAAGATCCAGGATCACAGACTGGAGTTCTAGATACCAGGGTTAGGGCAGCCTGCCTGTAATCCAGCCTTTAAACAGAGAAACAAGAGGTCCTCCATATTGACAGGTGCTGGCTTTGATTGAGACACCCTTGACTTAAAGAATGCAGTAAGAACTATGGAGGATGGTTTCTGACATCAACTTCAGGCTCCCATATGCACATGCATGTGCACACACACGCACACTACACACACACACACACACACACACACACACACACACACGAAATTAGAAAAAAAAATATATATAATTATTTAAAAAACAAAATACATATGCTGAAAAATCCAGTGTAGAAATAAAATTTCAGGCTGGAGAGATGGTTCAGTGGTTAAGAGCACTGACTGTTCTTCTGGAGGACCTGAGTTCTATTCCCAGCATCCACACAGCAGCTAACAACTGTCTGTAATCCCAAGATCTGAAACCCTTACACAGCTACACATGCAGGCCAAACACCAATTCACATAAAAATAAATTTAAAAAATTGTTAAAAAAGAAAAAAAAAAAGAAATAAAATTTCATGGACCCATCATGGTGGTACTTACTTTTACTCCTACACTCTGGAAGCAGAGGCAGGTGAATGAGGTTAGCCTGGTCTATTATTGTAAATTCCAGGAGCTAATAGTGAGAACCTATCTCAAAAAGAGCCAGTGAGATCCTGATGACCCAGGACTGCCTCAGTTAACCTTGAGGAAGTCTTTACCCCTTTACGGTGTGCTGGGCACTACCCTCCATGCATACCTACATCCTCATCCAATCTGTGCAGCTATGGAGTACATCCTGCAGCCTCAGCCTCAGTAGTGAAGAGGAACTTGTCACTGAGCTGTAGCTTCAATCTCAGTAAGACCTGAATGTCCATCTGATAGATGACTCGATGTTCTCAGAAGCTGACAAATGTTTGTGGTCATTTGTGGTGATTATAGGAATGAAGAGATAAGGCATAGCATTAGACCTACTCTCTTTACCTGCATGTGCCTCTCAAAATCAAATGGGTATCCTATGGGAAATGATGAGTGAAAAGCCTCCAATGACCTTTATTTCTCTATATTTATTTTTAATTATATGTGTAGGTACATGACTATGTAGGTGTGCCTGTGTGAATGAAGGTGCCTATGGCGTCCAGGAGAGGGTGTGGGATCTCTCAGAGATAAAGTTATAGGCAGCTAGCTCAGAGTCACTGGAAGTGAGTGCTGAAAATCAAACTTAGGTCCTCTGCATGGCAGTTTACTCTCTCAACAGCTGAGCCATTGTCTCTCCAGCCACATCTAGTAATTGTTGAAATGCTATCAGTGGGTAGAGGTAACAGTGATTTTCTTTTTTGGTTTTTCAATACCGGGTTTGTAGCTCTGGCTGTCCTGAAACTCACTCTGTAGACCAGGAGGGCCACAAACTCACAGAGATCCACCTGCCTCTGATCCTGAGTACTAGGATTAAAGGGTGATTTTTTTTTCCCTTCTTTATTTTGTATTTATCAAAAAAGTGATTTTTTTTAATCAAAGGAATAAAGTATCAGTATGAAAGAGACCATCTACAAAACAACTGCCATGTATAATTATGATTATTAAGTAACTAAAGAAAATGGCTCAGCATTGAGAATATATTGAAGCATAACATAGTTCTGCACACTTAATCCAAGCATTCCTAAGAGACCAAGGTAGGCTGATTTCTAAGTTTGAGGCTAACTTGGTCTACATAGCAAGTTCCAGGCTAGGCTTGCCAGGACTACATAGTGAAACCCGCTCTACTGAAAAGAATGTCTTTTAGAGTAAGGACGCTTACTAGATATTTTAAAGATATGACAGGCATATTTTATTTCACTTCTGATCTCCATGGTATTGTCTGGTGCCCTTGTGTATTTTACATATGTACTTTAGTATTTACACGGAGGTTTCTAAACACCTATTCACCGGTTTGCTTACACAATCCACAGTGAGGTGCTATTAACTCTGTACAGAGCAGGCCAGTAGATCTTGTAACTCTGCAGGCCAATATGGCTTCTGTCTCTGCTAGGAGGTCCTTCATCAGGCAAAGATACCAATAGTGCAAATGAATGAGCAGAGCTATGTCCTAATAAATCTTTACTTACAAAAAGGGTCAGGTTGGGCTTCATCTATGGATGTTAATTTATTGCCCTTGGATCTAAAAGAACTAAACAGTAGGTGACAGGTACTTTCATTCCCACGAATGAAGAAGGAACAACACAGACATTTGGACTGGCTGATAAAGTCTAGGTGCTAGGTGCTAACATTTCCTTAGGAAGCAGCCTTGAAATATAGCTTGAAAAGAAGATGCTGATGGTGGGAAGAACCTCTTCACCTTGCTGGGTGTGGTGTCCCAAAGGAGTGGGGGAAGAGAGAGAGAGAAGAAAAGAGGGAGAGAGGAGAAAGAGGGAGGGAGAGAGAGAAGGGGTGAAGGAGACAGGAGAGAAGGAGATCGAGGGAGGGGAAAGAGGGAGAGAGAGGGGGGAGGGGAGGAGGGAGAGAGAAAGAGAGAGAGCGGACACCTGCTGCCCCAACCCCTGGGACCCAGGAAGAAGGAAACAAACTCCCCCAAGTTGTCCTTGGACCTTAATGTGCATAAAATAAATAAGTGTAACTTAATTTTTAGGGAATACACATTTACAACCTGCCTGTAATTCAGCATGTGGGAGGCTGAAACAAGATTGTGCATTCTAGGCCAGCTGGAGCTATGTAGCAAGAGTTCACCTCAAAAAGCAACAAAATAAAATGTAACTCAAGAGCTAGGTGGTAGGACATGAGCCTGTAATACCAGTCAGAATTCAGAAGAATTGCATTCTAGGCCCCAGAGGGCTACAGAAGCAAGATCCTGCCCATCTCCCGAAAAGTAATAAAAAAAAATCAGAATGTGACAAGTTCTACGGGAGTCCGAGATAAAAAAAGAAAGAAAAAGAAAAAAGGTGGATTCTAGCTAGTAAGTTCTTTACATTCTATGTTGAATGCAAAATAGAACATCCATCACCTTTGCTACTCAAATATCTCACTAGGAAAAAGCACCTCCCAATTCGCTGTCGTCATTCCCTGATAAACCCACTCCGACCCACCCAGACATGATAAAGACCACAGAGCTACAGAAGAGGCTGGGCTCATCTTGTTTTGCCTTTTGTTAGTTCATTTTTTTGGTTCTTTTTGTTGTTTGGTTTTTGTTGTTGTATTTTTAGAGTGTTGGGGTTCAAACTCAGGCCTCAGGTATGTATGCTGGGGAAGCCCTCCACTTCTACCCTGCCCCCAAGACAGACCCTTGGCCCTTCATCTGACTTATGAGTCACAAATACACCAGGGACCTGAGAAATCATTGCTCCTGCTACAGCGTCAAGTTTTAAAAAGTGGACCATTTGTCTGGCAATCAGCACAGGAAAAACCAGCCACCTGTGGCAGGAATAACAGGGGGCTGCTAACACCAGGGGGCAAAGTTGATGCAGAACCTGATCCATAAGATACTCATTAGAATAAAGAAATGGCAAAAAACAGAGACATATAGTCGATTTTGGAAACCTGGCAAGCATAGTTGGGAGTGGGATGATCTGAGACAGGGTGGATTTGATTCTTCTTCCCTCAGCTTCCCCGAGGTGGACACACCATGTCCAGCACCTTGGCAGGATGATTCTAACCCTGTGGCAGACCAAAGCACTCACCAGAAAGAGAGAATATTCCAAAGCAGACAAGTAAACAGAGTGAGTGGCAGTGAGCAAAACACATAATAACAATAATAGCCTGACACTGAGCTCCTACCAGACCAGGAAAGCTCCATTTTCCTCTTTTTAAACAGCTTAGTCAACAGCAGCTGTTACAGTTTTTTTGTTTGGTTTTGTTTTCTGATAGAGCTGAGATTAAACCCTGGGCCTTGAGCCTGCTGGGCAAGTACTCTCCTGCTAAGGCACATCAGCAGGGATCCTTTTTTAAAAATTTTATTTTATTTAAAGTTTTGTCTGTCTGTGTGTGCGTGTGTGTGCGCGCGCACGCGCGCGTGCGCGCGCGCATGCGTGCACATACATGGAAGTCTGAGGATGCTTTCAGGAGTTTGTTGTCTCTATCCACCTTGTTGAAGCGGGGCCTCCCTTACTGCTCTGGGGATTGTATATTCCAGGCTAACAGGACTCGGGTATTTCTCTGTCTCTGGCTAACTGGACCTCGGGTATTTCTCTGTCTCTGCCTGGTCTCCCTGCATTGGAGTGCTGGGATTATGGGTGTATACTATTGCCTCAGGCCTTTTACTTGGGTTTTGTTGATCCAACTCAGGTCATCTAGTTTGTAGATGGGCTGGGAGAGTCTCTATCTCGACCTCTCCCTGTGCTGGCTCTTTGTTATCTGGGAACCCCTTTGTGAGGAGGAGCCTCTCCCATGGCAAAGCTGTGACAGGATGGTCTTTTCCTGACAAGCATATCGTAACACAAACACTGAGGCTGGAAAACATTAATAGAAGTAAAAAGTGTTTTCATCTCAGGAACCCTAACACACCCACCATAGCTCTTCCCTACTGCACGAAACAGGTCAACAAGATAAACAATGAGGGGTTCCAGGACGGCCTGGGCTGTTACACAAAGAAACCCAGTCTTGAAAAACCAAAGAGAGAGAGAGAGAGAGAGAGAGAGGTGACCACCTTTAACTTACATAACTCAAGAATGCTCACGGATTCACACAGCACAAGAAATTAGTGCTGGTGCGAAGTAGGAAGCAGACAACAGACTAGGTCAACAAATGTAGGCAGATTAAATACAATACAGAATCAAGCAGCAATTAACACCATCTCTGGGGCTGTAAACAGACCTGCTTGAGGGCTCTATCTGCTCCCAGCACTAAAAGTACCCAGGTGAGCAGGGATCAATTACAGGTGCTTTTAATCCCAGCACTTGGGAGGCAGAGGCCGGTGGATCTCTATGAGTTTGAGGCCAGCCTGGTCTATATAGAGTTCCAGGCTAGTTGGAGCTGGTTAGTGAAACCCTGTCTAAGTCAGTCAGTGAGTAGTGCCTAAGTGACGGGGCCAGAAATGCCACTGCAGAGATGTTACTTATTGCTTTGCTTGCAAAAACCTTCAACTTTTGCTCCAAATGGCAGTTTCATAAAAATAACTTATTTTTATATTATGTGCACTGGTGTTTTGCCTGCATGTATGTCTGTGTGAGGGTGGCAGATCTTGGAGCTGTACCGAGAATTGAACCCAGGTCCTCTGGAAGAGCAGTCAGTGCTCTTAACCATCTCTCTAGCACTCCACTCCCACTTATTCTTTGGGGGAAAATTTAGCCTCTGGGGAACCAGGTCCCTCCCCCACCCACAAGGCTCTGCTACCTTCAGGGCTCCTGGGCTTCATCTCTCAGCCTCCTGGAGGACAGCAGGAAGATTATCCTATCAGATCCACAGGAGTTCACTGTGGGAAGAGTTCAAACAGATCCTCCAAACGCTGGAGGCACCTCCAGGGTCCCTTTCCTTTCTTTCTTTTTTTAAAAATCACTGATGTTTAAATATTTGTGTTGCCAAATGTAACAAATAAATGGCTTAGCATGTGTAGGTGTTGTGTTTTAGGTGTACTGTCTCTGGGTACGGCTCCTGTGGCAGAGGGTAACATTCCAGCCAGCACACCTGATCTGTGTCTATCATTCATTCACTTTTGTTTGCTTTAGGCAGGTCAATAATCGCCTTGGCTTACTCACTATGGCTAACAAATCTGGACTTGTAAATTGATCTGACATGTACGCTGCTCATTCCTATTTTCTTGTGTTTTCTTTCCCATCTCCAGCTCCACCCCTCTCCCCCAATACTTCTCTCTGACAAGGTTGCTTCTCGTAGCTGTGGGTGGTCTAATTCAGAGTCCCACCTGCCTCTGCTTCCAGCCTTTCCATCTCCAGCAGTCATTTCTACAAGCCCCGGCCTGATTCACCTTAAGGGATCCAAGATACTTAACCTCATTGAGACTGAGCATGGAGGGATATTCCTTTAAAAATTCTAGTCCTCGGGAGGCAGAGGCAAGCAGATTTCTGAGTTTGAGGCCAGCCAGGTCTACAGAGCCTCCAGACCAGCCAGAGATACACACACAAAAAAACTCTGTTTGAAAAATAAAAACAAACAAAAAGATTTGGTGCCTTACAGCAGTAGAGTCTTTAGCCTCATTAGGAACCCCGGCGTCTATCAGCTTCAAAATAACTCAAAGGGCCCAAAGACTTGCCCCTGGCTTTCAGGAGGAGACCACCCGCCAGGTAGACTGGAAAGTGGCAAAAATGCTGAACACTGGGGGCTGGAGAGACACTCAGTGGTCCTTCCAGGGGATGCAAACTCCAGGTGCACTATCCACATCCAACAGATCACAACTGCCTGACTCCCATTCTAGGAAATCCTAAACCCCTTTTCGTGGCTTGCTCTGGCACCCGCACACACAGAATAATACATTCACTTAGACTCACACACATAGATAAAATAAGAAATTAAATAAAAATAAATCTAAAAGATGTGAAACTTTGTAATTTCTAGTTTCAAACTATAGCGCATATGCGCTCACACACACACACACACAAAGATGCTCATACCTCTTCTGCAATTCCTAAAACAATCACTGTGTAAATATCTAGTATTCATCTCTAATAATAAATCAGTGCTGTAGTAGTCTGTCATAGGAGGCTAATGGTTTATTTGGACAGTGCATAAAGAAAGCAAGCGACTATGATTGATTTCTCAGAGTTTGGTTTGTTGTGCCAATCATACTGTAATCCAAAGCGCAAGGAGAGCAGAGGACCCTCCCCTTCCCCTCCCCTCCCCCACATCCTCCACCACCTCCTCCTCCCTCTCCCGTGATGCTCTTTCACGCCAAAGGCACACCTGTGTGCACTTCCAACCCTCACTGATTTCAACAAGGAGAAAGCAGCCTCCACCTTCCAAATGTCAGCAGATAATGGCTTTTCCCGAAGGTGGTGAAGTCCCTGGGCAGTGGGTTAAAGGTTACTGACCCCGGCAGCAAAGTCCTGGCCGGACTGCTTCCAGTCAACACTCTGACTCACTGCTGATTAGAGGAGAGTTGTGCCCAATGCTTGTTTGTGAGGCTGAGTGAATCTACCCCTTCTCCTCCACCGCTGATAGTCATATCAGAATTTCTGCACTGAGAAGCAAGCCTGTGCCCTTTCCTAGAGATGGCCAATGATACCAGACTTGTATGTAAAATCATGGGGAGAAAGAAAAGCTGCTCTGGACTTTGGACCCAACCAAGTTCAAATCCTGGTGCTTGAAATGCCCAGTAGTGTGGTCTTGTATGACATACTTGATTGCTACAAGTCCATTTGCACAGTCACAGAATGGTATTGATAAGTGCCTACTTCCTAGTGGGTCAGAAACTATGAAAAACACTGAGATTTTAGTAGCTATTGCCAAATGCTTTCCAAATACTGTGAGACCATTTATACCCTTTCAAGAACAGCCCTTTGCTACATGTTTGCCAGCAATGAGTATTAGGACACAATAGGTTTTTGGCATTTGTTTGTTTACCTATTTATTTGCTTGTTTGTTTGTTTATTTTAGAGGCAGGGTTTGGGGAGAGTGCAGAGATGGCTCAGAGGTTAAAAGCTTTGGTTGCTCTTGTAGAAGACTGGGGTTCAAGTCCCAGCATCCATCCCAACCATCTATAACTCCAGTCCCAGGAGACCTGATACCCTCCTTGTTCCTGCCTCCACAGGCACTGCACACAGGAGGTGCACAAACACTCATACACATAAAATAAAAAATAAAAACAGAAATCTCAAGCCAGACATGATGGTGCATGCCTGTAATCCCAATACTCAGGATGAGTTCAAGGTCAGCCTGGTCTATATTGCTCTAGTCAGCTAAGATTATATAGCGTTGTCAAAACAAAAACTTCACAAGTACAATGAAAAGGAAAGAGATAGGATTTAGAAATTTGCTTTATAACCTTAAAGTTACCAAGTAAAGTAACAAAGGGTATATTTATGCTACTTGGCGCATTACAAAAAAAAAAAAAAAAAAAAAAAAAAAAAACCAGTGCCTGGGAAGATGTTCCTCTGCCGATACCATCCCAGAGCAAAGGCTGCATCCCTTTCCCGACAGTCCTTTCATTGCCGTGTACCAAAGTACTAGAAAGTGAAAGTGCTGCATTTATCCCGAAAATCTGGTCCAGAAGGATATAGCGCAGCCGTTTAAATATGTGTCCAGTATGCATGAAGCCCTGGGTTTATTCCAACACGATATAAACCAGGCCTAGTAGCACATGTCCATAATCCCAGCACTTCTGACATAGAGGCACAAGGGTTAAAAGGCCTGCAATGCGGCATAGAAATGCTCTGAAGCCTGACAATCTGAGTTCAGGCCCTGGAATCCATGTAAAGGTGGAAGGAGAGATCACCACCTACACAAAGCTGTCCTCTGCCCTCCACATACACACGGTGGCACTTTCCACTCCCCACGGCGCATGCACTCACACAACTTAATTTTTAAATAGTAAGTAGGGTGGTGGGTGGCAGCACCCACCTTTAATCCTAGCACTTCAGATTTCTGAATTTGAGGCCAGCCTGGTCTACAACGTAGTTCTAGGACAGCCAGCGCTACACAGTGAACCCCTGTGTAATAGTGTAATTAATTTAGCGTAATAGTAGAGGTTTTCATTTTACTTTAGAGTAAATTTCCAGAGATTGGTTTGCAGCTTTGTGTAGAACAATAAAATAAAATGTTTTTAAAGAAAAAAAAAAAAAAGGTTAACTGCATTCCAGGATCCTCCCTGCAGCCAGCTCTCCCTTGGTTTTACTGCGGACAAACACAAAGGCCAGCCAGGGACTGGGACAATGGCTCAGAGGTTAACAGCATTTGCTGCCCTCACAGAGGATGAGTTTTGTTCCCAGCTGTGGCATTTTTTTTTTGCCACCTCTAGCTGTAGGAAGTTCTGATACTTTTGACCTCTGTGGGCACCTGTATTCATGGGCACCACATTCATGGACACACATACAAATATTTAAGGACAATAAAATAAATCTTTTTAGAAAAGTCCATCTAACCATGCAGTGCAAGACTCCTCTTGATGGCTACCAAGGCCACCTCCATCATCTTCAGTGTGAACTAGTCTGTGAACCCAGGATGCCTACAAAGAGCATCTCCCATTGATGAAGGAAGGGTCTTGCCTCCATGCCACCCTGCTGATCTCTTCTCACTTTAAATTCTGTCAAAACAACCTCTGTCCCAGTTTCTTTTTCTTTTTTTTTTTTTTTAACTTTTACTTACTTATTTATTTATTTATTTATTTATTTAGCCTTGGTGTTTGCCTGGAACTGGAACTACAGACAGTTGTTAGCTGCCATGTGGGTGCTGGGAATCGAACCTGGGTCCTCTGGAAGAGCAGACGGTGCTCTTAACCACTGAGCCATCTCTCCAGCCCCCCCAGTTTCTTCAAAGCACTTTTCCAGGCTGTAGTTCCTCCCTCCCCACTTCTTCCACAACCACGATTCTTCAATGGGTTGACTACAGCCGAAATGGCCATGATCTTTCAGGGAACCTTACGTAGAAAGTAAATCATGGGGGGCTG